>JAQFXU010000303.1:0-62417 GCA_034693705.1 Spatulosminthurus flaviceps | reverse complement strand
CATTTTTGGTTTTTAGTTGAGGGGAAAGTAATTTGCAGTTCTTACTGAGCTTGCTTTGAGCTTTCAATCTCTTAGCAGGTATCAAAGGAACTGTACAATTTTGATAAGAAGTATATGTATTTATTTATATGGAGGATGATAAACATTTTACATGGAGAGGAAGTAATTTCATATATAAACGATACTAGTTTTGTATCCTATTAATTTTTCTAGTACATAGGTGTAAAACATTAATACGTAGTATTACATAGGCAATAGTGCAATACATAGGGGTATATCTACATATGTGCTAATATGATGTAATGCGGGGACCATGGAAGCTGAGAGGATGGGATGTTACTTATTTTTGTTAGTGAAATTGTCTTGAAGTGGCCTTGAAATTGCAAGTATTTGGATTAGGTATATGATGGATCGAGGGAGTAGGCAATTTATTGTTGTTGGTTAACGTTTTATGTCTGTTTTTTAGGTAATATTGGGACAGTACAAAAACACCGGAGAGTATTTTGCTTTGAAAGCACTAAAGAAAGGGGATATAATTTCTCGAGAAGAGGTGGAATCTCTTCTGGCTGAAAAGAGGATTTTTGAAGTAGCAAATTCTGTTAGACACCCGTTTTTGGTGAATCTGTTTTCTTGTTTTCAAACCGAGGCGCATGTGATTTTTGTGATGGAGTACGCTGCGGGAGGAGACTTGATGATGCATATCCATGCTGACGTCTTTACAGAAGAAAGAGCTGTTTTCTATGCTGCATGTGTCACACTTGGCATGCAGTTCCTTCATGAAAATAAAATAATTTACCGTGATTTGAAACTCGATAACTTACTCCTGGATACTGATGGATACGTTAAAATGGCAGACTTTGGGCTTTGTAAGGAAGGGATTGGATTTGGTGATAGAACCAACACTTTCTGCGGCACTCCAGGTAACGCAAAACTTTTGGATCAGTACTGTGGTCATTTCGGAACTATTGCTTTGTTTGAGAGTCTAGATTTTAAACGGGTGCGTTTTTTCATTACTCCAGAATTTCTTGCACCTGAAGTATTGACTGAACCATCTTACACTCGTGCTGTTGATTGGTGGGGACTAGGAGTATTAATTTATGAAATGCTCGTTGGAGAGTCTCCTTTTCCCGGTGATGATGAAGAAGAAGTTTTTGACGCCATTGTATATGAAGAAGTGCGATATCCTCGTTCACTTTCTTTAGAAGCTATTGCCATAATGAGACGGTAAGTATTTTTTAGTAGTAGTAGTAGTTTTCAACATTTCGAGTTAATGTTATCGCGTTATTTAAGCATTGTACTGATTTTTTATCATATCGAAATTTGCAGTCTCTTGCGGAAAAATCCTGAAAGACGATTAGGATCATCCGAGCGAGACGCAGAAGATGTAAAGAAACAAGCATTTTTCCGAAATATTAACTGGGATGATTTACTCGCGCGTAAAGTTAAACCACCGTTCGTACCAACTGTGAAAAGTTTAGAAGATGTCTCAAATTTTGATGAAGAGTTTACATCAGAAAAACCTGTGCTAACTCCACCCAAGGAGCCATATCCTTTGACGGATGCCCACCATCAGCTCTTTAAGGATTTCAATTATATGGCCGATTGGTGCTGATCCTGACCAATTACAACGGACTGATAGTTAATTTTTTGTAAACACATTAGAATGTACATATATCAGGAGTGGCAGCTATATGTTCGCGTTTTAAAAATGACTTCGTGTACCATTTAGGATCTTCGGACTCTGTGTAGCTGTTTTACCAAGTGGATGTAAGCACAATTATTGTTGAAGTCAAGAAAAGCATTCTACTTAAAAACTGATTGGTTCATTCATCATATCATATCAGTGTAAATTTTTTCATTGTATTAAAATAGCTGTTAAAACTTTTGCGTTAGGTATCACATTAATCATGATTTGTTTAAGAATTCATAATTAATAAAATGTAAATGAAATTATAAAATTGTATCGGCTAGAGAACTCTTCGCACCTGTACACACATATCTACTTGTATTGCAAGTTACACACCTACACTACAGTTGATGGGTTGCTTTGTCAACCTTGTTGTTGCATTCAGTTATTGGATTATTACTCGACTTCATGCAGAAGAAGCCTCAAGCGTAATTTGTGTTTTAAAAGACGCCATTATCATCATCAAGCTCAACGTATTTGCTTTAAGTTGAGTGTGCTTACGTATACTTGTACAATATGGATTGTACTGCGTATAAGATGTTAAATATTCGGGATGCTGGAAACATGGAATGTCAAACATTGTATTTCCTCAATTTTTCCAAGCTATTTTGTCGACAGAATAATTATCTTATGATTTCCTATTTTATTATTGCATAAGTGATGCTAACAACATAAATTTTCTATAAGTTAACAAATGCCAATGCACGTGAAGACCATCTGCTTCGCCCTTGCATTTACATTTTAAGCATTTTCGTGTCAGTTTTTGAAATGGGCACATTTAAGAAAACACTAATTGGCCAAGTGATCACTTGTTAAATATTGATTATTGATGCTGTAACTTTTCTCTTTCCTACTGCAAGTGCCTTGATAAATCGTGTGATTCGTCCTTTGTTTTGTAATTGTTAAATGAGCATTTTCTTTTAAATACATAAGTTGACAACGATGTTTCAATATTCTGTAAATATTACGTACATTTAAGACCGACCTCATTTAGGATTTTATAAGCATCGATCAAGTAGGCGTTAATGCTTACTTTCACGAATTCTGTAATTAGGGAGGTATATGACAAGTTACGAAGTTACAGTTTAATGAATATTCTGCGTTTGTGTACACTGGCACTGACTGATATTATTATTTCCACATGATGTGGGCAATCGCCTCGTAGGAACTTACCCGAGGCTTTGTAGTTGAGCAATTTAATTAATCCCAGTGGCTGCTTCTCCTTACCGTACCGTTTAGTTTTTTTTACTTACATGATCTAACCGTTTCACAGCTTGCTATCTTCAAGTCCATGTAATACTATAAGAATTCAGAATGTAGGGCACTTACACAATGTGCTCAAGTTCAAATTTGCTATTTCTGTTTTACTTCTTTGAAAGAAGTTGTTTGTGTTAATGTTAATTGTAGGATATTGGACAATAACCAGGCTAGCTTATGAAGTTTTCTCCACAATTACCCCGTCGCAGTACCATTTTTCGAATCATATCGCATAGTAATGATTTATAGAAGTAAGTTTAACTAATATTCTTCATTCTGATTTTGTAGGATTTTTGTTGAGGAGTCAGGTATAATTGAATGTGTGCTTGCGCTCAGTGATGATGAAACATATTGTTTAACAATTTATTATCACTGTTATGTGTAATCATGTTTTCTCCCGCAGGTCCCTAGAATATATGAAGTATAAATGAGTAATCCAGTGATTTGATACATGCATGTTTCTCTGTACATAAATGACTAAGTGATTATTATCAATGTATAAATATATGTATGTATATATGACAAATATTTAGACCAGACAATCACAAACTTGGTGAATTGCTCCTGAAAATATATCTGTTGAATTGAAACAGTACATAAGGTAAATTCAAACAAATCATTAACTGCAGAAAAATAATAATAATTATTATTATTATTATCTGTAGTTATACAAACGTTTTTCTTCCTTCAAAGTTACACTGTACTTGCAATGTTAAAAATCCTAAAACAATTTTATGAAAATAAAATTGAGTTAACTAAATACCAAACAAAATGTGTGCATATGCAGGAAAAATTTATTCCATGACGCAAATATGTGGATTGATCTCATGATGAAGAAATAAGTAAATTGGCCTATTGTAGTATCACATAAATTCATCATTTATTGACGTAAAAGCTATGTATAGTACATATATACTTAATTACTCGCCTTACGTCTTTGGACATGCCGTTCACGTGTTATGCTAACATACATTTATATATATTTATGTACTGCATTCATATTGATATTTTAGCATGCATTCTTAGTTTTAGTGAACAATTAATTTTATCCATCACTCATACTGCCACCAGCAGCACAGTGGATTTTTAACTTATGATATTTATCACTATATAGTACATCAATATTCAAACGAACTCCAGGTCCATTCGTACAATTTCCCTAAATTCTCACAAATATGGAACACAATCGAGCAAACCCATCCAATATTTCCTAGCATTTCAGCTATAACCATCATATCTTATAGCACCATCAATATCAATAAACGGTTTCATCTTTTTGAAACATGACACAAGGTGAGATCGGTGGACGTGTGTTCCCCCTACAACAAATAACCAGCTGGCATATTAGCACATGCTTTTTTTTATCCATTAAGCGTATCTTTCTAGCAAAAATAACTAGGGCCCTTGATGTGCGGAGCGTTTCCCTAGTATAAAATTTTTTTTACCCTTTTTTTCAATAGCCTCTCAAATGCTCGCAATTTACAAGTGAAATGCTCCTCAATTATTTTAACGCAATTCCTTACATTAAATCCCATAAAATCCTTCTTTTTGTAGCTCCCCCGTCAAATTACGAGAGCTCCAACAACTCCAATAAACTATTGGCCCTATATACACAATTATATCCCACCAATCAATATTTAACAATAATAATTACATTAAATCCTACTCCCTACAGAAGCACATTTAAATGTAGACTCTTGTTAGCTTCTCTCATTTAAATTGCTGGCAGTTATCAAGCCATGTATACCTTAAACATAGAAACAATCCTCTAATTTCTACATCCATTCACATAAACATATATGAAGATAATTACTTCCAAGCAGTAATCTATACATCTACTCTAAAATTTCATGCATAGTGTAAACCATCAAACCTACAACAATGTGATTCAACACTTCAATCACATATTTACTTTTACAGGGGCCCTAGCCAGCTATTCCCTTCACCTTGATTTTTTTCTCCATGACTGACTTTCTCCAAAACTCTCCTCTCTAAAATCACAATCTTTACCACAGCAGCCATTTATTTGCCCCTACATGGTTTGTCGCTCTACGATTTCCAATCATAATTATTTATTATTAAATATTTGTTAATAGCATATAAGATAAATGAGTTTTTAAAATATATATATATAGTTTTATATATATATTTATGGATTTAAAAACCTTTCCTTTACTTTCGTTAAACAGGTACGTTTGTGACTCTGACATCCGTCAAAGATGCGATAAAATGCTTTAATAGATCAACAAGAAAAGAAACATTAGTTTAGCTCCTCCCTCCTTCTACAACCTCCTCGACTTCCCTATACATCATCATCTCCTTTATAAAACCCTCCAACTCCATAAAAAATCCTATCCATGTATTATATCATATAATCATAAGCTATTTTTTAAATATATTTTTTAAATGGAAGATTACTTGATCGATGAAACTTGCTTGAAATAGAGTGAGAGGAGAGAGGACTATAAAACGACAAGATTTCCCACATTTTCACACATCTACAAACACACACACACACCTACAGGGCCACCGCACGTTCAAAACAACATGAAAAAAACACGGATTTGCTAATACGAAGAAGAATATATAGTACGATATGAAGCCAAATAAAAATGAAGGATGAAACCAAAATGAGGGATGAGAGGACACGCTATCTACTACTAAAAAAATAATGCAAATAAATGAAAAATAACGAGTAAAAAAAAATCAAAGACAACAAAAACATATCTATACAGAAATAAACCACGACAATTTAATTCTCATTCGTTTCCACTGTAAATCCAGTTACGTTATAATCGGTACTAAATATAATGCTTTATACTATTATTATAGTATTTATCTATATAGGTAAATATAATACAACGCTTGAACAACACAACTCGTCATATTTCCGGCCGCTACAAACTATATATACGTCATACATTCAATATATAATATATAACATCCATTCACATTAATTCTACATATGAGTTTACAGTGATTATCAATTTTATTAATAACTACAAAAAAAAACAGAAAACAAGACTTTCCCCTTAAAAACTATTTTATATATCGAAGAAAAAACTCATTATCCAGCTGTTCATTCTATCTGAAGGTACATTTACAGGATATATATTTGAAGCAGATTTTTCCATTTTTTTTTCTCACTTTCAACTTTCAAGAAACATATCATATTCATTTGAAAAATAAAAAGGTTGACAGAGATGAAATCCAAAGTATTTTTTGTTGACAATCTTGTGTAAATAAATCCATCATCCTTTTAACCCTTTAAACCTCTCCTTTCCCTAGATATTCACATCCCTTTGTGTGTATACAATTACGTATAGCTAAATATATACACCATAGTCTCACGCCTTTCATAATAATATACATTTTGAATATATTCCGACATAAAAAATATTTCTAACCCGTCTCTATATAACCATTTTTATTATTATTATGTACGTCGTACCGTATACACAAATATAGCCGTCAAGTTTTCTAATAATAATTATAGTATGTAATTATATGTATTAATATACATTATACTCAAGTTTTTAAAAGAAATTGATTGTTTTCCTTTACAAAAATATTATGATTGTGCAAATAACAAAGATTTTTTTCCTCACATATTGCAACAATTATTTTTTTGGAACAAAAAAAAGGTCCGTAAGTAACATTTTGTGTATATTTGAGTTAAAATAATGACAGGTCATAGGCAAAAAAAGGTCATGTTTCTTTTAAATATCCCATGGACATTCCATGGAATTTGGTAATATATGTTTGGTTGTGAAGGTAAAAGTAAAATTCAGCTGATCCAATCTTTTTTTTTTACATATTATATGTCAATAACGAAAAGAAAATTTTGAGTTTAAGGTACATCTCAGGATTTTTCGTATAATAATTAATATTATCCTTGTTTGAAATTTCATTCACTTGTTTCTATATAGATAATTAATCACGGATATATCCCTTCAATTCAATCCAATTTCCACATAAATTTTTCAAGGGTATAATTTCATTTTACGGGGAAACAATAAATATTTTCAATTATGGATTGTCCAGCCAAGTTAATTGAGATTTTTTAATTGTGTAACAATAAAAGTCTGTTTCTAATAATAAAAAATGATAGCAATCCCAGAAATTCTTGCTTTTTCCTTCAAATGCCTTGATTTTTACTCTCTCTCTTTCTTCCTCATAGAATGTGTATCTAAGGTGTGTGCTTTTTAAATATGTCTCTATTTAAACTATAATCTATAGAATTTTATCATTTCTCTCTTTCTCTACAGTTCTGACTACACACTGAAATCCTACGTAATAGAAAAATCCACAATTATGCCATGAATTTTTTTGACGAAAATTCTACCTACATGGGTTTTTGTTTTAATTATAATAACATTATTATAGTGTAAATAATTTGCACTCATAAGAAGCAACCTAGCAAACTGCCTTTCTAAAATCACAAATGGAATGTCGACCATTACACCACTTATTACAACTATATTTCACAATATACTTTTACGAGTACTTTTCATATATCTTCATAAATTCAATATCGCTCGCCATTTTTATTTCCCCCAGTAATTAAATAAACAAACACTCACACACACACTCACACAGTGAAAAGATACAGAGAAATTAAGGATTGTCCTATTACAGATTTATCGCTCGCTTTTCCTTTCCTTTAAACAATTACTTACAAATCACAAGCTTCTTTTCTTCACATATTTCAATGAGACATGTTTATCTCAAAAAACCTGTTCAGCAATAAATCACACAACTACAACTATTTTTACTCAAGAAATTTGAAAGATTTTTCCAAAATCAGAAGAAAGGATTTTTTCAATGAAGATTTTTCTTTGTCCATACAGACTTCCCAAAATAAAATACTTGACAGAGCAGTGATAATAAAAGAGTGTATTATATTAATAGCAATACTAAATTCCATCTACAGAAAGATACAATACATAGCATTTACGTGCATAGAAAAAAACTATTTTTACAAAATATTTAACTAATTTAACTTCCCTCCTAAACGGAAATACCGGTCGTTGGCAACGCATTAGGCAAGGAAAAATTCTATTGCAAAGGAAAATACTATTGTACATAAAAGTAGTCAGCTTAAATTATATAGCTAAGTAAAATTAATAGCATTAGAGAAATATTGCATACAGAGAAATTACAAGTAACAATATATACTGAGAGGATAGCTGAAGGAGAGAAGAAGAATAATAATAGGAAGAAGACAAAAAAGAGAGAAGAATCTATATTTGTAAAATGAAAAGAAAATTGTGTTCTACAAGAAATTCTTACAAAAAAATTACTAAGAAATATTATTTACTGTATGTTGTGTGAATGCTACTGTAGTCAGGTATATTTGATGAACATATAATTGTACGATTGCAACTCATCTATCTCTATTATCATGTAAGAAGAAGAGCATCCACAGCGTTAGCATATTCTATTCCATTGATTTTAGATTTTTTAGTAATTAGAAAATCATAACTCTACACAAACGCACGTATATTTTAGTTTCTACTACAATGATTACAGTGTGTTCCATCCATAAATCTAACTCTGTACAACATGGCCATGGCACTAACTTATATAACTTGACCTATAAAATCAAAAATACACTCTCTCATGTACAATTTTTCTCATTATTTTTTCAATACAAAACTAGTCAAATATTATTTCTCTGTTTCACGTTTTTTTTATATATATCTTGTCTTTACTTCGAGATGTAGCCTCAATCATATATCAAGCCATTACCCTTAATTATATTTTACACATTACAAATCCTAAGCCTATATAGTAGTTACTTGTTTTACTACAAAAAAAACATTAAATACAATTATGATGATAATTTTCCACATATATCCCCCCACATTCGCTTGGATTAATTTGAAATGAAAAAAATTCAATTTCTTCATATAGGTGGACTTGGATTTTGTCCTGGATGTCCCATAAAATGTTATACCTCTCACACTGTTGAATATATAGGTACTTACAGAGCGACAAAAATTTCCTCACCTATTTTATAATTAGCATATATATTGAGTATGTACACTCAAATTCTCATTCATACTCTATTCCTTAGAATTAGATAGCATTATAGATTGATAGATGAAAAGTCCTAGTAAAGCTAAAGCTATGTACAATATTACAAGTTTCAACATCTGTACACAATAATAATGAATAACATGATAATATATGTTCAACGCTGTAAATCCTTTCTATCTTTCTTAGTTATTATAATAATAATTATACGCTCAAATGAGAGTGTTTAATGTTGTGTATGTATGATATACATGTTATAAAATGAGAACAAGAGTTTCGGTCCTCATTAATATATCTACTATAGAGCTATTTGTTGTATAGTAACTATATGTATTATATGGTAATAACTATTTTCTTCTTCTTAAACTGTACAATGTATGTATGTACAATATATTAAATTTAGTTCAAGATTATCATTCAACATGTCGTGTGTGGTGTGAGAGGACGGCTCAAAAACTTACGTATGATTTTCAAAATTTAATATGACATTATTTTTCTTTCACATATTAATAATAATTATTTTTTTGGCTGGTTAACCTGCTCAGCTCTTTATATATATGTATATATTTATATATTGTTACAAATTATCATCATATTTTAGCATAAGCTAGTAAAAATTTTTCCATTAGCCGTTAATTGTTGATTGAGTGATGTTTTTTGATCTGACAAAGGAATCCCCTTCAGATTCTCCGGAATCCTCAAATAAAATCCTGTCCTCTGTATCCCAAACGAAGTCAAGGAGCGTCATACACATGGACCGTTTAACATGATGGAACGGTATATAGAAAAAAATTGAATGTAGAATAAAAAAATGCCCTTAAATCCCATTAATTATCTACTCATCCCCAAGGAATTTACCATTACAATTGGGATTTTCGACATTTCCCCCTTATCTACTTACTAACTTACTCATTATTTGTGTACAGGTGTGTTGACAATGTTAAAACAAAAATAATAATAATCATAATAATAATAGTAATAATAATAATAGAAATTAATAACACTACACCACCAAAACTAATACGAATCGTACAGTAAATGTAATAAATCTACATAGAAAAATAGAATTTAGAAGGATTATCACTACTCCGAGTGTCCTTCCTTTCTGTGTCACATATATTTTATCCTTACATTTACTTACTTATACATATGTACATTTAAATATCATAGCAAAAAACACGTTCCTTAATTACAAGTTACACTTTCAACATTGTTTTAACAACAGCATCCAAAAAAAGAACATCTCATGATTCACACGCGGACATGAAATCCACAAAGATTTTTTATCCCTTTCATAGAGACCTCTCTCTACACACAATGTATTTTTACCAAAGATTTTTTTTAGTATGTCTATATTTAAATACATATGCAAAAGCAAAACTGGCAAAAATCATAGGCATTTTTTGTGAACCTTTATAGTATTTTTTATCTTGTCCAGGATTTTTAAAAAACCATTCTCTCATGAATTCCCAACCATTTTGACACCTGACCTTTCATCAGGGTCTCCATTTCCCAGAAATACATGGATTCTATAAAGTACTTACAATTTTTTTTCTACTCTCATTGGGTAAGTGTGTGTGTGTGTGTATGTGTGTGTGCAAAAACGAAACTTTTTAAAATAGAAATTAATTACTACAATATATAATGCCATCATCCAGAAATATATAAGCTTAAGAGTTAAAGTACAATAATAATAATAATTATATAGTAATTTTCCACTCAAAGAAAAACTGTTCTCTGAGTACATACACACACACAAGAAAAAATAATAATAATTCATAACATTTAAAAATTACGTACTCTCTTCAAGAGTCAATACGATTATAAATATTAAATGAAAACCCCTTTGGATCTCCCCGAAATGAGATACTATTGTCAAAGTTCAGCACATGGGATTTTATGGCTCTTTTTCTTCAACTTCTAAGAAAAATTGTGCTCCTTTATTCCCTGAAGAACTTTGAACAAGTTTCACTCTTTTGGAAAAAAACATTATTATGACAAAATCATATAGAGACACGATCATATAATTTGTTGTAATATATATTTTTTAGATATAAATAAATTTTGAATACACGATTATTCAACTACAAACTACACGTCATTACTACACGGATTTACTACTACTACTTAAAATCTAAAGGTTTTCTGGACAATTAGTATATAGTTTTGTCAACAAAAAAACACATGTTTTTTTTATATATACGTGTGTTAATTTCCTCCGACTTTTGCTTTTTATATATTTGCTGTAGGGACAAAAAAAGGATTTCTTGCTGTTCTTGCTGTTGTTTTTGTAGAGGTGTAAAAGGACAGAAATAGACAAGTTTTTTTGAAGAAATATCGGAGCGTAATTTCTTGGACAAAATAAATATTATATAGCTTACAAGTTAACTGGCAATTATATTATTAATAAAGCCAAGTACAAGAAAAGAGCTAGAAAATGTGCATGATTCTTATATTGTTGTAATTCTACTATGTATGATTCTGTGTAGTTTAAGTTACATATTACAGATATATATATTTTATATATCATTTTCTTTAAATTCTACCGCGACGAAGAGTCTACTTGGGGAGACATAATAATCAGGTAGTCGTTAATATATTGAGTAAAGGATCTTAAAGTAGACTCAATTTTTGGGCGTTTAATGAAGCACGTGTCTCATTTTCTCTTAGCATGGAGCATTTCCATGAGGAGGGTTTGAGTGGGAGCTCCACCATTAATATGCTTGTAGTAAAGGAATTCCTCCCCTCGGCTTGCCACTTGTCTTATATCCGGTAGAATTTGCAGCAATTTGGTGAACTTCTCCTGAAAAGTCAAAAAAATTGTATTAAACATATACGAGAAGAAATTTTGTGTGACAAATCTATTTTTAAGTTGTGAATTAAATGTGTTTTTTTTTGTCTCAGGCCCTTACTTGAACTTGTGGGTAGCAATTGATGCAATAGGTAAGGAGGGACTGTTGTACATGGTCATGCGTCTCCTGGACGTGTTTCCGGCTTTGGAGTCCTTTGACGTCTGTAAAATATAATTAAAAAAAACAAAAATTAAATTTCCGTTTTAATTGTGAAATTCAGTTGAATACTAATTAATTAAGTAAAGCAAAATGAAAAATGGTGACTGCTTAAGTGTAGGACAAAAATTCAATGGATTTGACAAATGACTATAATTTTAGCACGTGTTCAGAAAAGCTGTAAAATCCCTTTAAGGCTATACACTACTAAAAATCCCAGTAAGTTTGTAGAATTTTGGGGAAATGATGATTAATATTATACATAAGAAAAAGGAGAAAAAATATATACCTGAGAATTATTTTTTAAATGCAATAAAAATTTAACAGAGATATATAGATACTCTGGGCGGAGGATAAATTTGAGAAGCGTTGTCATAGAATTAATATGTTTTTTAGGATTTTTCGGGGATTTTATTTTAGCATTTGAAACGACACGAAATGGTTAACCTGGATTGAGAAGGAGTAGGAATTTCAAGCAGATGTAATCAGCCACATCAAACTTGATATCTTGAAGTTTCATCGTGATCTCATTGAAACGTTCCAAAGAACTTGGGATTCCAAGAAGTGCAAGGGCCAGCAGATCAAATTTTTGTCCATTTGGCAGTGGAGCATCATCCGGTAAGTGATTATGGACTCGATGATGAATATGATCCAGGACCAGCATGTCCGACCATGAATGTTGTAACAATTTCATTTGGTCATCCACCTGCAGTAAGTTTCAAAGGACAAAGGCAAGTTCAAACATCAATTTTACCCAATGTCTTACAACTATAAATTGTGTATATAGGTTTCTCCATGCAAAAATCTCTTTCCTTACTAAATAAACCGTGTATACAGAACAGGAGGGGGAAACTACGGGAGAGGAGAGGAGAGGACAGGTAGTAAAAAAATGCATCTTTTTTTGAGGAAAAATATCCCTAAATAATCAGGCCAATGACTCACACAGCTGCCTTCGTGTCTCTCAATTTCTTTACCTTTCCTCAATGGAACCTCCACAGATTCTTTCAAGGGCAATTTACTTTATACTTTTTACAAAAACCATGTACCATTTCCATACTCCCTCTCTCTCACCCTTTCAAAAGCACGTGAACGTATACTATTAATTGTTTTTTAACATTCGTACTTTCAGTTTTTACTCCAAAAGTGTCTCAGCACTTCTACCAGGCCTCCAGGATTTTGTCACCAAATATATTATACACACATATGAAATGACAGTAATAATTTGTAATTTCCTACCCTTAAGCTTTTAACTCGTAAATAAATTGTTCTTTAAAATACCATCAAATAATTATCCACGTCTTCCTACCAACTTCCACCATAACCATAATTCCAAATGATACCCTCCACCTCAGTCTCATATTTACATGTAACTCATTAAGCCAAAGCATGTAATTTTATTGGTACAATTATTACATGCTTCCAAGTCCAATCACTTTTATTATATTATATCTAGTAGTGAGTCTAAAACAATATAATAGTGTCTACAAAATTCTGCCCCATCAGGTATTTATTATATGAGAGACTTGAACATGGAATACAATTCCCATTTACATTATTATATGAGCCCAGTGAATGGTACGGCATTATGTAGACATTAATCTAGACGGATTGGAAGTAACAAGTAACATTCCTCAGAACCATTCTTCCTATATCTTCCATAATGCAACCTAACTTTATACATGTAAGCATTAACTCTCCTATATCTCCTCACGTAGACGTTAATCTCCTCACAAAGGCTCTTGGAATTCAGGTGTTCCTTTAATTTTAACTAATGACTCCCCTCCACAATAATTATTTCTCTTTTAGTAATAAACTCCACATATTTTTTCCCTCCCCAAAAAAAACTTGTTCACTTAAAATTGAATGGAAAAAATTCCGCAAATTACATTGTTGTTGGAATATTTTACATTATTGGCTGATCTATACAACAAAATTTATTTCAATTTTTTTTTTGGATTCAAAGAAACCAAAAGTGAAGGAAAAGTACAGGATGAGGTTCACAGAATGCCATAAAACACCGTAAACTTTGGTAGTAGTAGTAGTTTTAAAACTGCAACAGCTCTTTTGGAATGTAAAGATTTTTTTGTTGAATGACAAAAAAAATACAGCTCCTTAGTTTAGTTACGTACAATAACGTAGATGAGAGAGAGATGGAAGGAGGAAAAAATCCAGGATTCATGCTTCACAACCAGAACAACAAGGCGTGGGTTGCCAAACCATGAAATCATTACCCCTGATACGAAGTCCCTTATGATAAAAATTACTTGTGAATAACATACTTGAACTACTATCATATTCAGTAATAGCACTCTGCTACTCCAACAAATTCAACACCTTTAGCATATTATTCCTTCATGTTATTTTATAAAAGCAAGAGAAGCCTTTCTTTCTTTTGAATGGATCTTTTCTATGTATGATGCAATATAACATGAGAAAAGACAAACCAAACCTTCAAGGAACAAACTTTTCATGCTCATCTTTTAAACTTCATATATTCTTTCTTTGTGTATGCGAAAAAGGATGACGCTTGTAACCCAAAGATATTGAGACTTTAGCACTCACAAGAAAACGACATATATTTACTATATGTAGCACGTTATACATGTAATCCCATTCCATTTTCCTACCACCTCCATTTATCCCTCGTCATTTCTTTGATCTTGAGAGCGTCTCCTGACTTTCCTTATTATTTAAAAATTCCATTTGAATTCAAATCCAACGCTATAACATTACGCGTTCCAGTATTACAGTAATTTCTACGCATCAAGTAATTACATTGCTAATATTTTAAGCATTAGCTTATACTCAGACATACTACGTCTCCCCACGTCATTTTATTTTCCTTACTGCGCCTTTATACTACAGATATGTAACTTTACGTCAAAGATTTATCGCTACACGATCTTTTAAAAAAAATCTTCCTCATACTCTAAAGATATAAAACTATATGAGCCTTTCCATATACAACAAGTTGTGTGGTTCATGTACTGGAGAAATATAAAAGTTTGCAAGAGTAACTCATTCAAAGGAAGGGAGAGAGGCAACATGTGGGTTAAATTTGCAAGCATTACATGCACGTGCATTAATTAATGTATTGGAGACGTGTGTATGTGTGTTTTGTCCACTCGAAAGTTACAAGAAATAATATAGATGAGAGCATGTCACAGTTTTAATATTCCATGTACTATTTCCTCTTACAGAGAGGAATATATGAGGAATCCTCTCAGCCTTTTTTCTCACTCAGCTTTTTTTTTACTCATCCCATCAAAGCTGTATCAAAACTCAAGGGGGGTTTATGTACTTAAGAAGTTAAGAATTGTCAGTCATCCCTTTATCAATGTTTGTACTGACACTTGACTTAAAATGTACAGACAAGGGACCTTTTTGAGTCATGGAAATACTCATATTAAAGTGCACTGGGATTTCAACGTTCAAATATTTCCTCCTTTAATCATCCAAGAAAAATCTCAACAAGACAAAAAAAAACAGGATAATATGTACATATATAGAAACTTTCGAGCCATTACATCTATTGATTTCCATATGATTAACATTATACCCAAGTTGGGCTGTTATTACGTATGGACCCTATAATATGCACATTCAAGTATAGGAAAATATCTCTCATATGAATTCTTAATTTACTTGTACATAAATTGTGAGTTGTGAGCTTGATTGTAAAAAAAACCTAGTTCATTTTGAAGCCTGTAGCTCTATAGCTACGTATATAAGATGAGTAAGAATCTTTGTATCCAGTCCTTTATAAAGAGGTATATATACGGAGAATACAGAAAATATTGTAGGAACAAAACGATATACGTTGTAGCTTGTAGCTTGCTTCTTGTGTGTATTTAAAATAAATGTAAAAAAAATTCGCGGAAGATCCTTGTGACAAGGTCTAACATGGCCTGAGGCACTACTACACCATTACTATTCATTCATTTTCTACAGTATGTATATTTTTCCATGTAAAGACCAATTGCTTTCAGCTCTCTTCTCTAAATATGTGTGTACAGCCTCCATAGAATTTGTGGAGAGATAGTGATGCTCTCCAGCGAAGCACATTCCCAACCAGAACAATTCATTATATGTATAGCTATTGAGTTCCATAGAGAAGAACATTGCAATTCTATCAGACAGAGTACTCTTTCATTTAGATTCGTTAATAATAATATATATACTGAAATCATTTAAAGAAGGGAATCAAATGAACCTGATACCAAGAGATGGATATTTGTCTGTATTACAATGGTAAGTATTTGTCATTAAGAATCTAGGTTTTCTCCCTATACTTATATACAGGCATATAAGCATATGCATAGAACCCTATGCTTTTCCCTACATTTAATCCACTTGTATAAATGTAACAATGTATGGACTAATTTCTACATAACTCAAGTGGAATATATAGAGCCCGTCAAGTTAACCTGAAAAAAAGTATCTTGTTGCAGAGTGGATTTTTGAGAGCATTGAAATTGAGACATGATTTAGTTGGATGTATGTACATATACATAGTTATGGTATATGTATTTTGTTGTAGTGGTGAGGATACAGGTGGGCTGGAGACTCTGAGGGGATTTATTGCTCTGGATGAAGATGGGGAAGGACGTGGTGAATTGATATGTAAATGATTTGGAAACTAAAGCAAAGAGGCTTTTCGGGACTTTACTCTGGATTATAATGAAAAATGTCTTTCATACTCATTCTTTAATTCATCGCATTTGTTTTGGGGGTATGAAGGGCACTCTTGACAATGTAACATGGAGCTCATAATTCAATGTGTCTCACTCTATAGAGTATATTGAGTTTATAGTTCCTTTAATGTTTTTTTTCTACAAGAAATTCTAAGGTTGTAACGTGTAATGAACTCTGGCTGAAATTAATATGGAAAGCTAAAAAACAGGATATTTATATGCATGTAGAAGCCTTTTGGAAGTGCAGCAGGTAAATAGAATTGTTCGTGTGAGTCCTCAAATGATATTGATTACAGGGCCCTATACATAGCTTTGGTTTGCAATATGAAACTATACTACAGGAGATCATAGAAGTATGTATTGTAAAACAAATTGGGTTACAAAGCTCAATTTAGTTGGGAATTTGTAATACATTTTGGGGATGTAATAACTGAAATTGTATTGGAAATTAAATGATTGTTATTTCCATACAAATATTATTACAACACTATACTAATTCTAAGCCCTTTCATTTACACTTCTCTCTCGTTGTAATTGTAATTCATTCCACCGAATTTGATCGGTTTCCATTATGAATCTCTATGGCAAAATCTTAACTTAGAATGGCATACAGTCAAAGTGCCATGTACCGAACTCCTTTAAATCCGCCTTAAAGTTTCTTGTATCGACTAGAGCGCGCCATTCAAAAGGCTTCCCAAGCACATTAGCACAATACCTACACACGACACGGCGGCAAATGCTTATATATTGAAGTCAAATTAAATCTGATCTCGTTTTAATAAAACTATATATTAAATACTTTTTGAAGAATTCAATGGAGCTTAAGTTATCTCGTACATATATGTTCAATTAAGAGTAAAATTAATTCTAAAATTAATTTTACCATTGATATCTTCTGCAAAACTAAACTCGGGAGTTTATACACTTACGAAACTCTGGAATTAAGCCTTAAAATATAGCATATACAAGTATATTATAGCTAACAAATTCAAGTTTTAATTAAAAATTCTTTCCTCGACTGTCATTAATACAATTCAAAGTTTATCTGATGAATTCATTTAAGCCGGGAAAACTCCGGCTTCCAAGATTGAATGTCTTACAAACACTCCAATTCATTTCCTGGTGATGCAATATTTAATAATTACATTTGCTGTAATACAGTAATTACACTGCTGGGTGTAGTGCATCGAAAATATTGATTTCCCTTACACAGTATGAGAATTTTCAACTGACGCATGACTACACCAATCCCTATAATATTCCTTTGACACTTTATTCTCTCTCTTATATACCTAAACATTTATTACGAAACTCTTTTGTCAACTGGCCGGGAACTCCTGCTCCTGCACTTCCATAAAGGACCTTTATGATTTTGCATGATTCTGATAACATTCCCAACTGACTCTAAAAGTTTACTTACGGAAGTCCCTCTCCATTTCATATTTCTTTACAAATCAAAATAATATTCACACGCTGATCAAATCACAATGCAAAAATCCCTGAATAATTTGATACAAGGAAAACTTTCATGTTACAAATCCTTAAATGCTTTACTATCTCAAATGAAAATTAACTGTATACCTTTGAAAGTCAATCTAGAATATAATTCTAACCAACAAAAAAATCATTTGAATTAAAAAGCTCCATTTTATTTATTTTCTGCAATACACTACACACACGCATTAAAAGGCTCTCGAAGCTCGAAAAATTACGATAGGATAATTTCAAAAGTAACACAAAAAAATCTGTCATAAATATAAACCTCATAAGTTTATTCCCTTGAGTCAATAGAGATTACAGGTTGGTTCATAGTAGAAGCATGGTAATGTGTAGATGATAGGTAAACATGGAAAGTATTCATGTCGCACGTGATGAACTTAACATTGGATTTGCTTATCAGGCCCGAGTATGAACAAATACATCATCCCATACATATATTCTATATACATTCCCTGACTAACGCAGAAAATATTTTCAAGATACTAAACAAAGAAAATTATGCATCACTCACGATTGAGCATTCACATTACGAAGAAACCAACCGCCAACATTCATTTTCAATAGCCAAAATTCCTTCATCTTTTCCTTCCATTCTTCGAAATAATCAGAAGAACTTCCTTCAAACTATACCTGAAAATCTCCTGCATGAGTTACTTTCCAAAAAGGACTCTTCCCTCCATATTTTTGTTTTCATAACAAACACGGCGACTCTCATCCCTTCACTCAACCCACCGTCATATAAAATTATCCTAAGCGGACGTAACCTTGGAGAAGCTTTGGAAACTGCAACAACAGCTGGTCATCCCCAAAGTCTTATAAAATGCCTTCCAAGAAAATCACCCAAATAGTTAAATGTACATGAGAAAGTGAAAGGAAAAGGCGTACTCTTTTCTTAACTTGTTTACAATATATCCGGATCTGAATCATAAGGAATTATCCCTAAGCCTTTGATGTTTCAAGTGGAAACGTTCTCAAACCATTCCATAACATACACTCAATGTCTCTAAAATTAGACTTCATTTGCTCTGTTTTTCAAAAGACGATATGAAGGCGAAAGACACTCACTAAAACCCAAAAATCATTTGAACCGGACATGTCCACAAAATTTCCATTAGCCCAACGCATTCCACAGCCAATTTACATATATGAGCCATGTACCTATAAACTGAACCCATTGTATTGAATCCTCTAAGTTGCTGTTGCATTGTCAAATAAACAAATACCCGAGCCATTTAGGATCCTTGAAATAACTTCCATGTTTATAATAATTATTGCAGTTCAACGAGGAGTCTTCATTCCTCCTCCATCCTCCAGTTTGAACTTTTTCAAAGGAATACCTTGAACCCACAAGGCTGCTATTTATACATGTGTCCTCCTGTCATCATCAATATATGAGTATACATAAACCTTGCGTATACACGTAAAGTGTGAAATATTTCAATTGAGAAAATGCACCAGCACAATATCAACTTCAACTGTGGGAAAAAAATAAACTAGAGATGAAAAACAAGGCTGAAGGTTGAAAATTCTCTTTGAGGGTAAAATCTCAAATCCCTTGTATCCTCACCTCGTCTCTCCTGTCGAACCTTTATGGACCTCTCAGGAATAAATATATGGAGGAAGTCAAAGATCCCAAATGCTTACACACTTGGGACCTCAAAAATCCTATGCATTTGTAAAAGACTTCCTTCCTCTGCCTAAAGCCAAAAGGATAAACTCCTAGTTCATTCCAATGGAGATATAGTATATAAACTGTGTAAAGCCCTGCCAATAAATTGCATATTGCAAAACTGCCACCAATGATAAGAGACTTGGATGACGTTATCCTTTCCCCCATACCAATATTTGCATCCGCTTTGCTCACTCATCTCATATATACATTTAGTAATAGTAAATCCTCTACCCTCGGAACAAATACATCCTTGTCGAAATTTAACCAGCCCCATAGCCATCAACCCATGAGTTTTCCGGGCACAAACACATCATTCTCAGCTGGTCATCTCTCTTCTTGTATCTTATAATCAAACTCTATTTATCCCAACGAAGTTCATCCAACGATTATTTTTCTTTCTGTACAGTTCAAGTTCAAACGCAGGCAGTCCGATTTACTCTTCCCTTTTCCGGGAAATGGAAGAAGACGCCATGAGCCCAAGTCGGTTAATTTTACTATTTACCCATATGTTTTTACATGAGTGCCAAAACTTGGAAACGCATTTCATTTGAAATTTAACACTCTCACTTTATAGTTAAATCCCCAGAGTTTTTATTCCCCAATGACATTTTCTCACCCTTTTAATCGAAATTCCACGTTAAATAAACGTCAAGTACTAAAAATCCCAGTAATTTCCCTATCTATGAGTTTTTGCTAATTTTTCAATTCTACCAAAGCCTTTGTAACCACAAATCTAACATAAAATACAGAGAAATTACCCATTTAAAAATTTCTGTGCATAAAATAATATAAGCTTTGACCTAATTGAAAATATCTTACCAATGAATGTGTTCCAATTTAATTACAAGCCCATAGTATGGAAATCTAAACATTTGTTTGTTAATTTAGTAGTAGGAATACAAAATTCCAAGTAAATTTAATTTTTGGCTCTTCTACCATATGATTCAATCTACATTGGTAAATTTAAGGACCATCCATTATTTTTAATTTCCTTTGTGTCGTTGTCGTAGTAGCAGTTGTCGCAGTAATTGAAGATCAAAAAGAACTGAACAAATGAATTCAATTTTTCCACCCCGATTCGTCTCCATCCAATATCAAAGTCAAAGGAAATGGAACAAACAAATTAGATTTTTAACGCTCTCCATATACTCCACACCTGTACATACTTTTGGCGCAAGTACTTTGTTTGACAGTAAGTGTCACTTGCAAAAGCCAGCATTTTTTTCTCACTTATTTTTATTCTCTCTTTCTTTCTCTCTCTCTCCCCACCATATTGCTGCTCTTTGTTCAAAATACAAGCCATCCCACTATACGCTCCTGATTGTGAGCTAATGATAGAGACAGAGCGACCAATCCAATGGTACAATAGTAGCAGCTCTAAAAGTGGTAACATGAAAACTTAAGACGAATCCACCACATAATGACATTTAAAGTTTAATATTCTTATATAATATGCCAGAACCGTCCTATTCCCAACTAGTGATTTATTAGTGTGTACACGCAGGTACTACTACAACAGCATTCACTATACATATATTTTTTTATATAATGTTAATTCAAATCAAAGGTGCTCATTCACTCGTTCTCTTTCCAACTGTTACCTTGGCACCTTTTCTCTCTTAAACCAGAAATTGGGTCAATGACATACGCAATTACTTGATCTCACGTTATTATGCATCCTTTGACTCGTGTATCTCTCCCTACCTTCTCTCTTCTCTTGTGGTGGTGGTGGTGGTGGTGGAGTAAAGTGTGTGTCTATGTGTGTATGCATGTGTGTGTGTTTGAAAATTTTTCTCTCAATTATAACCCACGTTCCTCTACTCTCAAAAGGGCTGAATTCAAAGAACCATGTGCTTATTGTAAGTCTCAAAACAATGCAACGTACATACTTATACATAATACTTTAATACTTATACAATAATAATTCATTCCATCAGTCAGCAAGTACTTTGAAAAAATTATAGTACAAGTCAAGCTCACAAATGTAATATGTACTTTAAAAAAATGAATATCCGTACATATAAAAACGTATAATCCCATGACATGCTTATTAGTACATAGCCTTTAAGCATGCAATAAGTACAACCAATCTAACCGGCTGATGGAGAGCACAAGGTGAATTGTTCTCATCTTGTTATTCTCAACAGGTGAGTCTCTCTCTCTCTCCATTTTCAGCTTATCCTTTTAGTGTCTACTTTTACTTTCATATCTCTCTCTCTCCCTCTGTCTCTGAGTCACTCTCAATCTCATTCTATGCTAATTCAATTGATAGTGATCTTACCTTGATGTAATAAAGATTCTCTAATTTTACATATGAGCTATAATTATCAAAATGTTATGTATTTTCTCATCATAGATATTATATGGAAGAGTGCAGAAGCCGGCCTATGTATGTAATAATAATAAATTCTCTCAAGCAAATGACAACCCGTGTAATGTACTCGATTCTATATATAATAATAATAAAAGGTGTGAAAAAAATCTGTCCTCCATTTAATTCTCATGTATATAGAGTCACGTTAAAAACATTTTTTTCATTTCTCCACCATTATTATCTTCTTCATCCTCTTTCAATGTTAGATTTTTCAATTTCTCAGATATTTAATATTATTATTCCTTTAGGCCTTAATGATGGCTCTATATAATTATATAGCGAGGATATAAGAATTTAAGAATGGTTTCAAATGAATTACATCAGAGTCTATGAGAGTAAGCGTGTAGAAGAGAAGTGTGGCTTTAAAGAGAAGGGGGGAAACTTTTACACGTGTGTGGATTTTTTTCCTACAAATTATTTACCATGATCCTTGCATGATTGCCGTGACTTCACCTGTACAGAAGAAGAAGAAAAAAATACTCTCCCTGAGTTTATAGAGGAAAATTAAGCAATGTATGTGCTTAAACATCCTTAACGGATGGTTGTTGTTCTCATCCGTAAGTTCTAATCAAACTTAACGGTCTCACCCCTTCAATCCTATCTCTTTCCCTTTTTCCCCCTTCCTCTCAAAAAGCAAGAGGAGACTTTAAGAGGAATATTATTATTATTATTATTTGCACACGACAAGACAAATCCTTCAGGATTCTGCAATCCTAGAGGCATGAAATGTCCTCGTGGAAAGGAAAATAAATAAAAAAATATTTTTCTCACACGTGTCAAGTAATGTAATACATATTGGATTTTCTATGCATATGTATTTGTTTGTTGTGGAAACGTTTTTTTTTATCTTACCGGCATAAGCAACAAGTTTTAAAATGACAATTAACCTCAAGGAATCACAATGGAAATTAAGTGAGAAAAATAAATACAGTTTTGTTTGCCACCATGTCTTTACATTACTATTTAGGCTCTGCCATTATCAAGTTGATATGTATGTTCTTTGTATGGAGTGTCTGTGTGTGTACGTGTACGTGTAGAGAGACAGAAACCTTGTAACAGTTTGCTGATTTTTTCTTGTTATTGTTAATAATTATTTTAGGACCCGTACACTTTCAATGAGAAGTGTATTTTTCCCACAACATCACATATACGCTAATAATCATAATAATAATAATTTTTTTCCTTCTCTCCATTTGTAAGCACAAACTGTCGTAGTATCCAGTTTCATATTTTTCTCTGACAACAATTATTCTGTGTGACCACAATAAAATCAAGTGGGCAAAACATTATTTTTCATTAAATCTAAGGCCATTTACTTGATAGGAGACTTTTATAAAGGGAAATTCTCGTCATTGGAAAACTGTGGATTTTCGTTGCCATTTTTTCCTACCATTTCCAACATTTTGTTATCGAAAGAAAAAGATATTTTCAATGTTACAAAATAAAGTTGCTACAGGCATTAAGCCATTATTTCTCATTTTCAAAAAAAATACGAAAAATCTTATTACATTTGTACATTTTGCAGAGAGAGAGAGAGAGAGGGAGAGGAAAGAGAGGATTTGCCCTAATGTAAAGTTATGGAAAGCCATAGAAAAATGTGACATAAGTCAAAATACATTGAATTTATCAGAACCATCCTCAACTTTTTAGAAACAAATGATTCGGCTCTTGTTCTCAACCATTCCCAACTGAAATGTACACAAGCCATAGCCTCCTGAACTATGAACCATTTCATATTGCATTGTGCATATGAAAAAAAAGTCAATAGAAAAAATGCACACACATGCTCTTCTCTTCCTCATTTTTTTTCTATACAGCTCCACGAGCAAAACTCCATTGGGGAATTGCATAAATCTTCACAAGTATAACAAACAATTTGATTTTATGTGACTTCCCAGCTGTTCCCATCCCATCCTTGTTACCATTATGGAAGAGTCCCTACTTACTATCATCCAACTTGAGCATGATCGGATCAAGGGTGATTACCACAGAAAAAAATTGCATTTGAAAAAAATCCCACATAATAAAATTTCCAAAATAAAATATTTAAATGAGCGCCCCAAAAGAGAGAATTTAAAAAAGGACAAATTCCCTCTACAGTAATGACCTCATAAAATAAACAAAATGAATTTCAAAACCCACAAAGTTCCAATAGTTCCTGCGTATACTTCTAAATATAAAATAATGTTCTCTCCTCTAATCTGACACACACTTAAATGTGTAGCACATCCGATTTTTTTTATTCCTTCCTCCTTTTTTATAATGCTTCCCCTTAAAAAATAACCATTCCCTTAAACCCACCAAGTACAAAAGCATTGACTTGACTCTAAAATAATGTCATTTCCAATTCCTCAATATCCCCCACACACATTCAAAGGTAATTGATGTAAAACCTATTCACCGCGGAGTTTTTCTTCCCTAAAAACTTGGATAAAATTGCTCCTATATAAAATTCATGGGAAAAATTTTCTTATATTCTAAAACACATACGAATGACAAAAATATCCTTGGGGATAATAACCAAAGTCCAGTATAGTATTTCCCAAGTAATATTCACTCCCTATATGTCATACTACGTACAAGGCTCATCGGATCCACTCAAAGAAACAAGACCTATGGCCTATTTTCCAAATACTTTTATGATCGGATTTTCTTTTTTTCCTTCTTACTATCTCCAGCCTGAGGTTACCATCATCATCATTTCTCTTCAAGTGCAATAAGAGACTTAAAGGGAAAAAACATACGCATATATGTACTTCTCTCATGTGAAGACTCAAGTATAGTAATGGAACAGGACAGTGTGAGCGTGTGTGAGAATATACTAGAGAGAGAGAGAGATGAGATTGAATCGGGTGCGGTATAGACTAGAAAGACCTACTGACCCACTTACTTTATGAGTCCTATCCAATCCATTTTCTACACGGCTGGACTGAAATTCTACAACGTCTTGAATAAGAACATGCACAAGAAATTCTCAAATACGAGCCATATAGTAGCTTAAACAAAACCACATACAAAGACCTTTGCTGTTAAAAAGAAAAATAAAGGAATCTTGAGTAGTACTAAAAAGCTATAGAATATATATCAAATCCCTCATGATATTATTGTCCCCATCATAATCATTATACATAGAGGGAACTCTCCCAAATCAACACTATAGCATAGCAGTAAATTGCTGGACAAAATATTAAACCCAACATTTTCAAGGTTTACAAAATATGACATGTTTTGCCAACCATTTGAGTATATTTATTATTGAGTGAAAATATCTCTCTCGACAGAGACATTTTTCTACAAGTCATTTATGACTTGAAGAAAAATCCTGTCAAATTCTCATACCTATCTCTACATGTATCTCCCTGTTACATATAGGATATACTAAAAATGGGGAATAGCTTCTATTCATCTTCTTTCACCATAACAGAGATTGATCATGTAGCCGACAATTACAAGACAACTCATCAATGGTAGAGGACAGATTCTTCTCCTTCTACTTATACTTATACATTTACATGGTAGGATTTTAGTCTTGAGAGAGGATTTTCTTCAAAAGAGCTACAAGGTTATATTTTAGTACAACAGAGAATGAGTGTATGTGTGCATATATAATAATGGACCGTACAATATACATGGACGACTATAGGTCTTAAAATTTAATGGTTATTGAAACTACATATTTGTCTTGTTGTTGTATATTATATATGCTCCTGCTTTGGACAGAAAGTGAAAGTGAAGATGTTACCATCCAAACGACCAATAATGCTTGTAACAAAGTAAATAATATCGTAATATATGCTTATTTTCTGTGTGCGTATATATATACCCTTCTGTCACGGTCCGATAAGAGAGATCAACATTTTAACCAACAACATATTGTTTACGCGATCAATTCACTCCTTATTCTTTTCTATATTCTCTTTTCCGTCCCACCCTTTGAAACCCTCTACTATTCTTAACTTTATTTTTCTCACTTATTATGAAGGCTCCTCTGACTCTGAGATTAAGTCCATTTCTGAGTATTATGAAATTTTACCTAAAATTCTGTACACACTAATAGAAGTGGAGCCATTCTTTGTGGAGGTAGACTCTGTTATTGTTTAAATATAGACATTTTTCATACCTTCATTAACGGCCAGAACCCCTACCTACCCACAGCTGCTGATTGTCCAACGATGTACGAGTTTAGCGAGTAAACATTTACTAAAAATAGGAACAAGCTTTCCATTTCCCTTTGAAATTATTATGGTTGAAATCCCTCAAAATTCCCTACTATTTACCATAGCACTAGAACAACAACACACTATTCTTAAACTATTATTCATTGTCCGTTGAAATTAGAGTTTCAATGTTATACAGCCCTCCAGTAGCAATAAATAGGAAAGGGATAATTATTGGAGCTGTCTATTCTCAAATGTTTACTTGCTCCCATTCTTCTATAACTCTTGCTCCAAAAATGGGGGAGAAATTCTCAAGTCTAGACATGGACGCAGTTTATACATGTATTGAAATATACCTTAGCTTCTAATGTATAGCAATTCATTAATGTTCAAGTGATTTGAACCAATTGTTTACTTACGTGTGTCTGGACATTAGAGGAGAATTCTTCTTTGTCAATGAATTTTAATTGAAACCATTCCTCTATGTAGCAATTTAACTCATATAAAAGCTATTCCAATTATATGTAATTACTATGTAGTGGATGATTCTGAGTGAGCTGAGTACTATATTACGCATTTCTAGAGCAAAATGCAGTTTTCATGTAAAAAGATTTAGCGCATAGGGAGTAGTTTGTAGGAGTATTGTAGAAGCTTGAAAGTAATAAATAATATGAAAATATTCTCTGCTTATAAGAATTTCTCCTATGTAGACCTTATACATTCAATTATGGGAAATGTTGAATCTGCACTTTTATATTGGACATTTTATGCATGCATGGAGAGACTATTGGAGGGAGGAGGAGTGATATATAACCTACATACACAGACATCTGTGAGCACAGCATTCATCGGAACGTTGGCTGGCCTACTTTTGGCATGTTTATTTCCATGGAACATGCAATGGAAGGAGACGGGAGGAGTTGTTGTTACTAGTGTATGTGTGTGTGTGTGTGTGTGTGTACATAAAAGAAATCCTCCCGGGTAACGGAGGAAGGAGGTTAGCCGCCTTTTCTCGCTGGTCCCTTTACTTCATGTCAATATACATATACATCTAGTTTTTCATACATGTAATTTTAACGCATATTAAAGGGAATTTCTTCTTCCACCGCCACGACCAAATGTCAATCTATAGAGAGTGCCATTTACTCGCAGCAGAAGCACACACACACACACAGAAATGTGTAATAGCCGGGAGGAGGCGAGCCTGCGTGAATATAACGTACTAGCACTTGCTCCATATTTCCAAACGGCTTATGTTCTATAGCTATATTTGGCATAGTTAATAGCACTGGCTCCTATAACTTGCTAGACAGTTAGAGCTACTTACTCCTCTACTCTACGAACGTGTATGGACATAGGGTAGAATGAGTGCGTGAACTAAATATACGAGCAAATATGGTACAGTAACCTATTTACTTTCCATAACCATAACCTACATAGCGGACTATGAGTGAGCATACAAAGGGGTTCAGTAGGTTACCAATACCAAGTTTTTTTTCAGATCAAGGCTGTTTCCACTTTTCAAATAATATATAGTACAGAAGTATTTTTACAGACTCACTTTCCTTCTAAGGAAAATATAATATGGTCATCTCGTGGATGAAAATAGTACATCTCAATAATATTAAATGGTCTAATTTCGCATAGAAGAGGCTCAAAACGAAATGATGTTGATAATTGGTGTGAGATTCTATGTGATGAGTAGTCGTAGTATTTGAAAAGAGGAGATAGGATTTGATGCGAGGGAAGTATGCATGCGATAAGATGAAGTTAACTTTCCTGTCGATGATGTAACATGGATTTGTTATGGTTTCAATTCTAAACTCACGCATGCTTGTGGTTGGAAGTTGGAATTCTAACCTAGAATGAATTTTCTGACTGAGAGAGAGAGAGTCTTCAAAGTCAAATTGTGGTGAGTTTTTGAAGAGGATGAATATTATGGAAATGGGAGGAGTTGTTCTGATACACAGGGATGAAAACAAAGTGTAGTAAAAACATATCTCGAGTAAGCAACTAACCTTTAGATCTTTGAAGAAGATGGAGTTTCTTGCCCAGTCCACCTGAGCAAAGAGGTTTTGATCGAGGACTTTACATAGGAGTTCAAATAGATCCACTTCGCATTGGTTGTACGTCTGATTTTGAAGAAGGCTGTAAAGAGAATTCTGCCACTCCTTGTCATCGACAGAGGTGAGGAGGTCTCGAATAAGAGGGGGCATCTTCCCGCCTAGTCCTGGCGGATTATTGTTGTTATTTGAGTTTTGAGGGGATGAACCATGCGTCTCCAGGACGGTGATTAATTGACCCTGCTTTAAATTTAGAGAAATCGGAGAGGAAATTAGCAGCTGTTCTCTTCTCAATGTATAGTTAATTTTGGGGGAGGGTGGTGGTGGTAGACTTCTCTAAAAGTGTGTATGTATATACACTTGTGTCTAAAACTTCGTTAGTTGAGGTAATCGAACCTTCATTCACGAAATGAGTCAAGTGATTTCGGATGAAGATTCTCATAGCGCTTAACTAACCTGGCTTGAGTCACCACCACCGGTTTGTGGACTTACGAGGGAAGCGTTGTTGGCAGTGGGATGATTAGGGTCATAAGCGAATGCCTTGGATGAGGGCGAGTTCGGTGACGTGGAAGAGGTTGCCCAGATTTTAGGATCTGATAGGTTGATGCCCGATGGACCATTTACCATACCCAGGAGGGGTGACGGGGATGAGTCCGGAGATGATGTCAAAGAGGACACCTGTAGAAAAAACAACAATGCTATTTTATCCCCCATTTTATGTGACATTCCTACATTTCGACTTTGATCCAGTTTCAAAAACATCTGAGAGATTTGGAGTCAAACCTGAGGTATTTGGATCTCTTGCTTGATGGTGACGCCTTGTTGATTTACATAGGGAGAATTAGAACTATAAGACATCGGACCCACGTCAGAAATAATATTAATCCCTTGTCTAGCTTGTTGAGCAGCCAATTGTCTCTGTCTCATCAGCTGTAATTTCCTCGCCCGATCTCGTTTGTACATCGGGCCGAATTTATTTCTTCCACCTCTCATCCGGTCTGCTCGGACAGCTATGAATAAAAAAATTAAAAATTCCATTTATTTCTTCAGCCCTTTTTTACAAACCTACAAATTTGCATGAAATATTCCACAAGCACACTCATTCATTCTCAACAATACCCAACCTCTCGTATGTCTCTACGCTTTAAAATATTACATAATAATTGAAATGGTAAATAATTCAATTTTTGTTAAATCTTTTACCACCACATTGGACACACATCCATTCTAATTCTATATAGAGTTCAACCCATTCTCCTCTCACTCTATATTTGTCTATCTCCATCTCTTTTCATACTACTTTTTGACTTCTAGGAAAAATGCTCATCCTTAAATCATTACTTGCCTAACTTTACATAAAAATCTTTCTTGTCAAATGCTAACTTGAATATATGTCTATATTCTCCATATACATAGAGTTATTACGTAGGCCATAATGACAAAAAAGCAAGCAATCACCTTGGAAAGTAAAAGTAGAACGGACAGTGGAAATGTTATAATTATTTATTCATCCCATAAATACGCTTCACACGTCCTAACAATAACTTAACGCTACATTTACTTTTACGCACTCTTCTCTCTCTCTCTGTCTCTCTCCACTAATTAGAATATGTCCTCCATGAAAAACATAAGGAGAGGCTTTTAAAATCAAGTTATTACATATTATTTCTATTCACATTCTTTCCACATAGTACCATCACATTTAAAAAAATATATCATCAAAAAATATCATTCTAACGCTGGTTCATCCTTTATATTATCAGACGCTGTATCAGTCCCAGTACAAGGGGATCTTCCATGGAAATGATAAAAATAAATGCTTGCACAAATAATGCAAAGATGAATGCTAAAACATCCCTTGATTTTGTTTAAAGTAACTAACAGAAATTACTACTCCTTTGAATAGTACAGAGATTGGCCGACCCACTGTGCCATTCTTAAATAAAGAGAGAGGAACAAACTTTCAGTGTGTACAGAATTCAAATCAACCTATGCACAACATGAGTCTTCATAATATAAAAAAACTCCATCCATAAATTTAAGCCTGCTATATATATTCCTACACTATATCAAACCTTCATATGATCTTTAACTGTATTTTTAACATTACATACATACATATTCCAGCTTAGTACATACACGAACGTACAATATTATATGCTCAACAATAATTCTCATCATATATATTCTAAAGAGAATTTAATGTGGCTACAACATTATGCATAACTGGGAATTTGTACTTTAGGAATAGGAAAAAATAGCATGCATATCTTTCCATTATATGTAGCTCCCTTCATTTGAAATAGCTCATGAAATAAATAAATGAGGGGGTGGATGTTACATAAACATGAGTGCATGAAAGCAATCAGCACTCAGCCCCTACACACATACCTATACACCATATAGCATGTAGCATGTACATATACGAATCTCCACAAGCCAGAATATTAGAGTACTAAAAGTCTAGTTACTTTTTGGTACCTAACCTACAGAGAGCAAAGCATGTTTGAGAGCATAGCTCATACATAATAGCCTTTATAATATAGTAGTTACATAGCAAAGGGTACTCACTCACTATGAGAACAAAAAAAAATTTCAAGTGAAAAGAAAATTGCAAACATATGTACAAAAATTATATGCACAGACATAAAAAAGGGACATTCTATACAGACGTTCATGATTGCGAATCGACCATGACACACATTCCATAGCTAAATAAGCGAGAGAGAGAGAGAGAAGAACTGGACGTGAGTTAAACTACATACAAGTACTGGTACCTACTCCCCTTTACTTATACGTATGGGTATAAAGTCATTGTTGTCAGACATCTCTCTCTCTCTCTCATATACCTCTCTCGAATTTTATGTATTAGGGTTACAACTTGACTGCGATACGATACAGTGCGTATTTGTGTTAGCAATGAATACTTTTGCTTTTTTTTTTCTCTATATGCTCTAAAGCTTTTACTCTCTTCGCTCCTATTATATCATTTAGTCAAATCTGTTGCTCTTCTCTGTATAAACTGAACAACGTCTGTGGAACATTAGGTATTCTCAATGATATGTAGCACATATAGTAAAAGCGAGAGAAAAATGTACATAACACCAACCTCCCTTTCCCTTTCAACCCAGTCCAATTGTATAACGTTGGCTGACTGAGAGAACGTTATTATTTACTTATTATTATTACGGCTACAAGGCAAAGGGAGAGAGAGAGAGAGAGAGAAGAAAAAACAAAAGTACCAAAGTTTTTACCGAGGACTTAAACTTTACTATTTTATTTAAACCAACGCTAATTTTACGCAATCCCTCTCTTTTCCTCAACCACCATGTAAACAGACGATGTACATGTGAGACAAGGGATTTTTACCGCTTTTTCATTTTCCAACCTCAACTCGTCTCTTTTACTATTTCCAATGGACATTACAAAGCTTTCTGCTTTTTCTATATATATGTGACTATCCCTAAAACCTCAACTTTTATTTTCCTCTTGATATTTTGAACACCTTTCTCAGAATGGTTTAGGTAGTATTTTTAGTGCTCAAAACTTGATTACCTTCTTCCCCTCTTTAACTGTATAGTTTCTTAATTACAATGTAATTACTACAGAGCTCTACGCACATTTTCTTGGAGGATAGGAGGAAGTGATAATTTTCAAGTGCTAAAGATCATCATGTTTTTTTTTAATTCGTACCATGTATGGGAATGGCGACGAGACGAGAGTTTATATATTTCCTTTATATTATTGCACTTGAGAGTGTATTGAGTAAATCAAGAGTACTTTGATTTAGCCTAGATTCCCCCTAGTCTTTTAATCCTTTCAACGCTATTTTTTATTTTAACATTCAAACAAAGTCAAGTTGGATCAGATAAATCCATCCGTAATGAATACAAAAAGGATGTAACTTCAAGATAGTATTATTTGTATAGAGAGTACAAGCTTTAAACTACATAGCAAGCACCGTGAGCAAGAGTCTAGCATAAACACCAGCATTGGAATAAATAAATCTCCCTTTGGAATTTATTCAAAAGAGTAAGTCTCGAAAGAAATCATGTGTACTGTAACGTGTGTATACTAAAAACAAAAATTCCCTTTTATTTCAGTCCTAAATCTAAACCCCATGTGAATCAAAAAATAAAACTCTGCGAATTTTGCAAATACACAAAGGTTTTGCAAAGTCCAATAAGTTTTATACAAAACTAGCTAGTATACTACAGCGTTGATTCTGTATGTGCAATAAAACGGACAGTTCACGCACACACACACAAATTGTTCACATAACATTTTCGCAATCCTTCATGTACTACATGAGCCAATTTCCTCAGGGCGATATCAAAACACCCTACACAATTGCTTTTACCTGCTATATACATACTAGAAAATCTACATTGTCAAGTTAAGATCTTGATCAGTATTCAGTTCAATAGCAATCTCTTATTGACTCTTTATTTACGATGACTCAGTGCGTAAATAGTACACTTTACGTCACAATATAATGTCATTTTGTTTGATTTCATCAGGACAATATTATTTTCTAATTATATGAGAGAAGAGAGCACATACTAATTTGTAGAGTTCAGAGGCAAGGGAACTATAATGGATGAGGGAGCTTGTTGAACCCACTGAAAAACATTAGCAGTTAAAGACGCTGAGGGTAGCACAAAATTCAAATATTCTGCTGCATTTCAAAACTCCTTTCATTTACCCTTTTAGTACTACAGATCCCATTGCTTAGGTCTAAATATATATATATGTATATATGTGAGCATAACTCTCACAAATACTCTTCTGTTCCTCTACTTTGTAAATATCTCCGAGGTAGGAGGAATATTCAATATATGAAAAGTTGTCATAATGCTACACATGCCATTCGTAAAACTCTTGGCGGCTTAAGCTCTTTCTTATGTCAAGACTTCCCTCCGCCATTGCATTATACATTGTAAACAGAGACAACTTTTTAACTGTTAGTGTGAGCTAAGACTGACACAGATAACCAAAAGAGAGCCCTCCCAGCCACACTTATTTCCATATACATAATATATACCATTACAATCTATATATATATACTATTAATATTATTACGGATCTGAGGTTTCAACTCTCATAAATTCCACTCCGCTACATGTCTCTTAACGTCTAGCTCTGTAGCAATACTAGTACATAATCTCATCTGCATAGTAAACTCACTCATCCATATTATATTTACCACACTTTTTACCTATACGAAGATTAATGGAGGGTGAAATGCCACTAAAACTTGAATGACAACAACAACAAAAATACCTATATACTTGTACAGTCAGTCATAGTAGAGATTTCCTATCAATCCCCTGCCCTGTCCTATGTCTGGATAGAGTTTATTTCTCTATGCTAGCTAAAAGCTATATGGATCAACAATGAAAAAACTGGTTCTATGCAGTGTAGTCTCCATACATAGTGAAAAATCCATGATTGTTGAGTATTTTGAATTTTAAATTTGGCCCCGGACTACATATACAGTCTATATAGGATGTGTTTTGTTATATATATACACGCAAAAGCAATATTAGAACTTTTATCACCACATCTCTATTCCCCTCTTACGTAATTCCGAATTCAATTATTTCCGATCTCCAAGCAAATTTCTGTTTGTCTGCAGAGGAACTGTACTGTGAGTATATGGTATCCGTTGCGCCTTGCGTTCGCAAAAAAAAACACATTATACACACGTAAATATATTGGAGGAATATATAGCAAGTATTCCACTCGGGACGACTACATTATAAATACATACACACTTGATGTGGAAACTATGCAGTTCTCTACAATTGTTAAAAGAAAATAATGCAAAGTGTTACACAATAACCTTCCACAACATAAGTCAAGCGTAAAGTAAGTAGGAATTAAATGTAGATAATAATATTTCAAGAATCCTACTTTTATTTATTCCTACTTAAAAACACATACACTTTACACACACGCAAATACAATTGAAGGGGATTTGAAAAAAATTATCTCTATCTACTGAATATTTGTGGCTAATTTAAGAAACTATAATGTGAACTCTGTTGAGGTGGTAGTAGTAGTAAAATATAACCACGAAATGGTTGCTTAATAATCAATTACATACATTTTTATATAAGCATGGATATGTGCCAGAAGGTTCTATAATGGAATATAGACGGGGTAAAATTGTCATTTAAGCGTGCGTCATTCTACAGAGAGAGAGACATTTAGCCTAACCAAGATGAATTATTTTAATTTTATTGCTCATACGCGGGGCCATTGTATTCTAAAAACCATGATTATCATGATTGTCTTTTCAACTGTCTTTGACTTTTGAATTGTCTCCAAAAGAAGTTTTCGTACCAGCCTTTAGAGTACACACGAAGTTCGCTATAGACATACTAGTAAGGAGCCCCTCCTATAGGTCACCATAATCTTTTGGTTTACCTTTTACGTCAAGTTTATAAATACTTTTGCAATAACATCAAGGCTCATTAGGGACGTCGTTAGGAATTTGAAATAAAAAAAATTACTCTACAAACAAATAAACTACATCAAGTTATACAAGAGGGAAAGGGCCAAAGAGAGAGAGAGAAAAACAAGGAGAAGAAAAAAATACTAATAATGTCTCAAATCCAAAATAATTCAAAATTCACTTGAGCAGATTGCATATTATTTAAATTACAATAACCGTATTGTTCAGATTTTTTTATATATCGTGACTCGTGACAACATGATTTCTTTCTATAGAGAAAAAAAAACTAAATACGATATAATGCTTGAATATATACTCAATAATGTTTAGTACCCACACACAGCGCTCATAATATGATGTTTGAAGCATTTGTCTTTATAAAATTTATCATCCATGGCAGAAGCAATTATAAACTCTATAGACAACTACACTTTTAGAAAAAAGCTCCGCAAGGGGTTGAAAATAGAAACAGCCTGCATTTTTTCCCTATATACATTAATAAGACGTTCTTGGCAAAAGTTTATGGGAAAATATAAAAAAATGTCTTGTAACAATATCTTGAGCTTCAAAGAGTAACGACATGATATGTACAATGCACATGCTATTCCATTAAAATAGTATTCACACCCTAAGGCTTAACAATTTCTAGCAAAAATTGTAATATAATAATTCCATATCTTGCGTACATTTTTTATGATATTTTTTTATTGTATTGGTACAGCTTGTACAAGAATACTAAAGGCTAATTCTTGACACATTTTCCCTTCATGCACATACTACTCAAACATAAATACTAGAGAAACGCTATAAATGACATATTTCTTGACAACTCCCACAATACTTGTATGTTAAGAAGGGAGGAGTTGAAGAAACTTTCCTGTTAATAAATTCCAGTAAAAAATTTTAAACTAATTAAATTATAGGTGTGCACATATTTCCATGGTGATTGTATGTATATAGAGAGGGAGATAGAGCTATGCGAAAAATACTATTTCAGTTGGGAAAAACCAACAGACGATAAAATTACAGATATTTAATACCCACAATTACGATATATCTACATTGTAAACAAAAACAGCCTCAGGTCAACTGTCACAAGAAATTACAATGTAATCCCATAACTATAGATACATTCCACTTTGTTATACATACTCTCTCGTAGGAGAATTGACTATTATGGGAAATATTGGCAACAAATTGAATTCTTAACAAAGCTGAGGATAAATACTACAACGGTGGGGTACAAAGCGAATATTAAATGTCATTTCTATCATTTCTCTCTCTCTCTCTCTGGTATTTAAAGGGCCTTATCTCACAGTAATAACTCTTCATTTCTATAAAGAATCACACGTCTACTATCTTCAATATAACTCAAGTGTCTACACTTGCTACATATATGGCTGAACCTCATATAAAAAAGAAGGTGCACCTATGTACTGTAATCTCTCTATGTTGCTCCCATATATTTATAAAATATATAATGTAATGGTAAAGTGCATATATGGTAAGAATAATGCATCATATATTAAAAGTTGTTTCAAGTTTGATAATATGTTCGCACTGAAAAGGCTCGTATGTATTCAAAAAGAAAGTAAAGGGAAGAATTACGTAAGAGCTTTGTTATACACACACACTCTCTATGCCTTGCATGAGTAAATGAGAAAAATCTCTCACGACTCTCAAAGCTTTTTTTTTCTTTTACAACAACGGACGAGAAGAACAAGTATACCAAGTGCAAGTTGTCCATTCCCTCTCAGCATTATTCATTACGACATTCACCATTGAGTCTAATTAAACTTCCATTTGAAGGTGCAACCACATATTCTTTCAACCTTTATAAGAATTCGCGAATTCACACACACACATACACTCACACACATACACACATGTGTGTGTATGTATATCCACGTGGACCCTATTTATATTAAATGTATATACTTTTCCATTGCGTATACTTATACATAGAATAATAAATTAAATACTCATTTTTCTGACTACCTTTCAATAGCTTCAATCAACATTTTTTCTTATTTAATTGACATGTAAGATTATTACAGAGTTAATTTTTTCATGTATTGTCCATTATAGCTCTGTATATTTGAATCTCTTAAGAATTTACGTTATAGAGCTTATATTTTTCAAAAGATGGAATATAAAAATACAATTATTTAATAGCATTTTCCTGTTACAATGTATGGTGTGATATAGGAGGATTTTGAAAAAAGACCATTCGAATTATTTTTTCTTCACTGAACACACGCGGAGAAACATATGTTTTTGGCAGGGGTAGTCGTAGGAGTGTAATTACTACATATACAACTACAAACTTGTAATCATTATAAGGTAAATGGTGTAATTCATTCCACGACATTACCCATATGTGCATTACCTTGGCCCAAGTATTAGGATAACCATTACTAACGCAGGCAGAGAGTGAGAGAGAGAGAGAAAGAAAAAAATACAATCATTTTTTGCGGATAAACTTCATAACCGCTGTAAATGCAAGATGTGTATGCAAGTAGTACTGTAGTAGTTGTTCAACATTCTAATATATTGTTGAACATTACTGAACAAATAGCAAATGCAAATTGGAATCTCACTCTCTGTATATTGTACAATAATCATCGTCTTAACTGAAATCCGTTCCGCGCTTGGAGCTCCACGTACTAATTTTTTCCCCATACTCTTATGAAAGACATAGCAATTACATAGATAATTACATGTATAACTACTACACAAATACGTCATTTAAAAAGTTTTAACTATAGCTACACCTACACAGTCATAACTAATGAACACCTACATAAGAGCCTTAAATTTTACTACACTCGAAATAATAATGGTTCCAGAAAAATCCCTAATTCTAGCAAAATCCCCCCAAAAAATGCTTGCAAAATTTCAAAGGAAAACTTAAAATTTAGAGATCCCTTCATTATAGCCAAAATTATTTGGTAACTTGATACTTGAACGAGAATCAAAAGCCTATTTTAAGTATATAATAGCACATAATGGAATAAAGTGTACAACATATCAAAGGAAACAACATACTCACGTTGCGTAAGACTTAAAAGCCTTGTGAATCTGGGCTATATTTTAACACACATTTCATCTTTCGACTCTCAACACTATATTTTATAATGAATTCCTAGATAAACAATATCATTAAAATCAGTGTTATAATATTACTCCATTACTCCCTTCAGCCTTATCAAATCTCATCAGGATCAGTAAATATCCGCATTGATCTCACCTCTCTTTTGACTCAAGTCTCTCTCTCTCTCTTTCGTTACTCCCAGGATTACATTTTATAAAATTTTCAAAATAAATGCATATCAAATTCAATGGTAATTCCTCCAGACAGACAATAATTCAGAAACAATATCTCTCTTGAAGCAACACAGTTGAATTTGAAAACCATGGATGTTGTCATATAAAGTAGTTTTACCCTTCACAATATTCCACACTTTTTTTTATGTACCTACCATTTTTTGCATATCATCTTTGCTAAATTTTTCCTATTCAATTCGCAATTCAAAGAAGCAGTGAGATAAAATAAATATTACCAAGTAAAGAGGCTCACATTAAGCCTAGGGTAACTTAAAAAATACATACTTTGTAATATAATAAGGATTTTTCCACGTGTTCCTCTCCTATCAAGATTGTCCTACATATTAGGAATCTAAATATAAACACTCTCCTCCTCTCAATCTAAAAAACTCTAAGGTATATGGATATTTCACTGACAATAAATACAAAATTTACCGGATTCAACTAAATATCAAATATTTTAAAGAAACTTCCTCTACACGTAATAGAATTACAAGGGGAAATAATAATGTTCAAAGTCAAATATAGAAATTGTTACAAAGGAGGAATCCTTCCTTGGTGGGTTTTATACAAATCTTTACAGGTTCTCTTGCCGAATGTTTATTGGCTAAGGATTGTAGTAGGATTTTACTATACACGGTGGAAAGAAAAGTGTAGGGAGGAAAGAAAAATCAAAGGAGCAAAAAATAAAAAATTGTGAAGAGACAGACAAGAAGTGACTTCTAGCAGAGTGAGTCAGATTATTCTCCAACCATAGCGTAATAGTACTACTACCATCCTTCCTACCTTTACCACACCAAGTCTAATCATTACCCATGGACCATGTGAAGAGGAAAAAGTTGTAAAAGGAGACAGGTAAAAAGAACTGTACGGACTTCTGGACTCGATAGGGTAAGGAAGGAAGGTCTTCAAAAGACATCGTTCTGCACGAAACAAGCGCCACAGCCTAAGAACACAACTTGCCTCCCCACATTCTCAAATCCTATCCCTATCCTAGTACATGTTATGTAGTCTGTAGTAGTTTAAAGCATGTTAAGATTAGTATTATTATTGTGACTTGAGGAAAACCATTCCTATAGATTGTAACACATGGGCAAAGGAGGAATGAATACATAAAGACATAAGGCGGACTGAAAATCACCATGTCCTGAATCCTCGATCATCCTCAAGCTACTACTACACCATCACTTGAATATGTCCCAGCTTGTCATGCATATTAGGGCTGAGGATTTAACGTATCTATTTTTTTAACACTTCTTTTCCCTCAGTTTTTAGGTACCCACTGACTCCATTTCACATATACACACGAAAAAAAATCATCTACATGGAGAGAAAAGAACAAGCAGCTCATGTATAATAGACACAATGTAAATAAAATCTTACTGTTTCTTTCTTCCCTATCTTCCAACACACTTTTATTCTATATAATTATGTATACACAAATACAAGAGATTTCAGTAACAAATACTCAACTTGATGACGGCGGCGGCAGTGTAACTAAAATTTCAACGCAAGTCATTCCATATTCAATTATTACCCATGTACATAATAAAAAGCTACTGCTGACAGCCAGTACTACAGTGTTTCAACGCTATAGGCAGTCTAAACAGCTATAGTGTGTGTATAGCTATAGAGTATTTAGAGACAGAGCCCTGGAAACGAATGATCTCAATTGTATTTTAAATACTAAACGTAGTAGCTATATGTGTACTCCTAAACTTATGCAACTTTTCTCTTCATAGAATACTAAGCTTAATACTCATGCATGTAATACTACTCGCATGGTAGGGAATGGGTTTAGAATTTATTATTATATTTTGGCAATGTGTAGGATAAATGCTGAGAAATGATATTCAGGGAAATCTCAAGTGTTACTTTTTCTGTAAAGCTTGTGTCTTTTAGCCCGGTTTAATAGCATAGATATTTAAATAGCATAGCAATTTAATTACTTTTCCTCTTATAAAGCTCCACCGCTCCAGGGTTATTTTCCTGGATACATGTGTGTGCGTATAAAAGTAATTCCTATTAACACTCCTTAACAATCTCAGATAATATTCGCAGTAAAGTCCATCATTTATTTCCAAGCCTCAAAAGCTCGTAACGTGCTATTTTGCCAATAGAATAGCATTCTGCACAGATTTACATTAATTTTGGCTGGAAGTCCCATAACAGGAGGGATTGGGTTTATTATGGATAAGAGAAAAGCCATTTAAAGTAAATGAGATTGATATTTTGAAGGAAAAGTAATATAAAACTTGAGGAGTATATTATGGAGCTTAAAGCCTCTCTCTCTCTCTCTCTGTGGATGTTGACTAAACTAGTAAATGACAATTTAATATGATTTTAGAAGGAGATCATGAAGAACCTAATGGGTTAACCAACTAGAGAAATTACCATGAGTGTGCATTCAAGCGTCAGCTCTCCTACTGTTTCTCATCAATTCCAACTCTAATCGTGAACATGCCTGGCTCTTTTAACTTGCCACCAACATATCAAACGTGTATCGCTCTCAATGTAGACAGCAAATTTAAGTTTGTTGCAGTGTGTGTGCTCTACTTGTCGACTTGCACTCATCTCCTTTTTGCATCCCGCTCGATCTCTGTCTCTACTAAAGTCTCACTCATTCTCATCTACCATAACTACTAAACTGAAACCATTGCAATTTCATGTGCTCATTGTACATGGAAAAATTAGAAGGAGAGTGAAAATATATATATATAATGAAATGGCCCATATTATGCATTGGTTTTTCTCGCAAAATTTGTAACCTACTCCGATCCGTCCCCTCATTATTCCATCCTTTAAAAACTCACATGTCATTTGTGAAGCAGCTCACTCATCGTTATGGCAATTGTCTCTCGGAGATATATTTAAAACACATGTAATGCAAATATTATAGACGGGGTCTCCAAATACAATGCAAATACTTGTAAACATATTTGTACAAAAAAAAATATATACTTATATAATTTTATCATCATGTCATCCGTACACAATTTTAAAGTTCACCAGACAATCTATCTATTATATATTGAAATTTTCAGGGGGAAAAGTATTTACAGAAAAATACTATGCACACATAATATCACGTATTACAATGCATGAATGTTGACAATAATGTGGACACACAGGCTCAGACCAAATGACTTGGTTAACTGTAACAAGCCTCCAATATAAAATGTATGACAAATTCTCTGTCCTCTGTAACAAGTTCTCGTACAGAGTGAACACACGACGTATACGAGAGAGGCCTGAAATGAATTTGGAATTTGGAACACACAAATCTACAATGGCAATGCATAGAGAGCAAAAAAATCCATTGCAAAGGCACAGTTTAGCATTAGCAAAAAAAACTATATCACAAGAATTAAATCTAAATCTGCCACAGCTTGTGTACTTCATATTATACAGATTGACTGGCATGTCTAAAAAGAACCATATGCTCTCCCATACTAAGGGATACATACATACTATAGAAATACCATACTCAGTTCCATACATATCAAGCTATAGCACAACACACATTGGAAAATACTATTCTGTATGGCTCCAATTTTTCCCTACTATATATGCATTGGAATATATGCAATGGAACAGAATGTAAACAAACCTTTGGCTATATAATACTCTGCTCCATACATATGTACGTCCGCCGTTACATAAGCAATTACAAGCCAGCATATTATAGAGCAGTGGGGCTATGGTGAATTGAGTTTATGGAAGTGAGTTAAGTTTGAGCTCGTCTCTCATACTGTCGTGCTCGTGTATTGAAAAAAAAAGAGCGTTGGGAAGGAGTGTATACTAGAGAGCACGTTCGAGTTTACATGAGATCAGCACATAGTAAAAGCTATGGCTCCGTCTCTCTCTCTCTCTCTCTATAATGCTTCACATATAACTTCACATAGAGTCCCATGCTGTAGAATGAGAAGTTGTTAAGAGTAGAGAGAGCAGAGCAAAGCAGAGCTATATAGCAAATAGCTTTACATATATATATATATATAGGAGAATAATAACAACAACAAACGTTCCTATGCCCCCTATCCCCATTTCCTTCCATTACCGTTTACAATTGCATGATCCTCGATTGTGCAACAAGTGCTTCATTCTATACACTGCTTCAACTTTCATTTTCAAAATACGCACACACAATATCATTAAACATCTCATGGTTATCTTCATCACTTTTGCCTTCTCTTTGCGTATATGCTATGCTGCTATGTACTAAAATCCATTCTACATACAGCCAAGTGGCGTATATTATAGTATGTATGCGCCCTGCATATATTTTGCATTCCTTTATTTACTAATAATATAAAATCCAAATATATTTATTTACCTATATACCTTATATATCATACAAAACTATATATAGTTTTATAGCTACTCGTTACACCTGTACATGTAAAAATTCTATATCGAGTTCAAGCTCTCGTGCTCCTCTTTTGTCCCAGTGAGATTTTTTTTAGTGAGACAATTAGGAACCCTGTGGACAATCTGCAGCCTTATTATTTTAACTTGCTACGTACTACTACTACTACTACTAGTGCAATTACCCTTAGTATATGTATCTTGATAAAGGGAAAAAACAAGTAAATGCATCCATTATACTGTACTACCAGCAGCAGCAGCAGGAGGAGGACAGGATTTATTGAAGTTACTACATAGTTTTTACAAGTTAGAGGCTTAGAGGATAATTCTTTGACAAGAATAGAACTAAAGTGCATCATCGTCAGGAGTTAAGAATCCGCAGTAATAACATTTAGCTTGGGAGTAGTACATTGTAGTAGGTAGAATGAGAATATAATGAGGATTGACCAAGAAGAAGCAAAAAATAGAAAAATTGGATAAAGTATCTCGTTAAGGTTGTATAGCAAAAGTCATATATAGAAAAATATGTGGATAGGGACCGCCTCCAAAAATATAAGTATCATTCACATGAATTCACAGCCCATTTGTTTTTACTTGAAGCGAAGAGAATAACTATAATTTACTTGTAACGTTAAACCATTCTCTTAGGTAATAAGTCCCTCACTCTATGATTATCTATTTCATTCCTCTCCGTATTAAAGCAACGTGCCCTCAAACAACAATGTAATATAGGAGCATCAGTCCAACAGCTTTGAAAAACATTGACTTATTTTTCAAAATACTTGACAAGGTTAGAATCAAAAGACTAGGTTGAAAAAAAAATTATGATCGTAAAGCGAGACGGACTCTATGGTTAATAGCTACAGAGTTATGTAATTCTAAGATTTTTATACGTACTTTCATCTATACGGTCAAATAGTACAGGGGTGGTGGAAATATTAGTGGAAAAAGTTCCACTGTGAGAATGGTGCCTTGCCATAAAAAGAGAGGAAAAATTGAGTCACTGCCTCCAACATGAATCCTCACATTATTCCATAGTGTAGAGAATCCTCTATGGGGTGTTATACTTGAAGAAAATGATCCCTCCAAATAATATCATCAAAAATTGTACATGAAAAAATAGTATGGTCATTTTAATACATGTACTATTTCTTACATCCAAATTGCATATTATAATGCATAGGTATAAGTATTACATTAAAAATCTCTGTTATTATACAGCAAGAAAAGAATCTTTCCCTTGCCCTTAGTTCCAATTCTTATCATTTATCAAAGCCTTTACCTACCCCCACGCTAATGGACGCGACTTTACCCACAAAATAAATCTTCCACCTATACTCTCTCTCTCTCTGTCTCTCTCCTATACACCCTCATCTCTTCACCCTTTCAATATTTTATATGATATAAAAATCCTCATGAGAACACTCTCAAGCCATTTCTTTCTATATGACTGTCTACTCAACTATTATTTTCTCTAGGGTCTCTCTCTCTCTCACTCACTACATATGAGAAAAAAGGCTAAAGCCTTTATATATTCAGACAATGGGTGAATGTGTGTGTGTAGAAATGATGTAACATTCATCAGCACATATCTGCCAGACGATTATGTATGAAAGGAAAATGAATATAATCTGACAAGCTATGCACTATTCTTATGCAGCTACATAACATATGTCTCTCACGTGCATGCAAAAATCAAAAACAAACGTTACTGTCTATCTCTCCTCTCTCACTCCTATTCTCTATGCATTTACTACTCTACTACGATAGGAAAATGCCATAATATTCCCATGTTTTACCACAGCATCAAACACTATATACACCTATTTCAATGCATGCATGAGAACGCATCTCAATCATAACTTGTATCGTAGCTGTTCTATAATACTTTTATCTCGTGCTCTACACACATATTTAATTTACTATAATGTCAAATACATAACACAATAGTAATATTTGCTATGATACAATACCAATTTTCTATATATACGAAAATACATACGTAGCTAACGCATGGGATACGCTCTTTACTATATACTTTGTTATATGTTTTATGGATGTGTAAAAAAAAGTAATGAAAAAGAAAGAAGGTGAAAAAAACACAACACACCTTTAAAGCCCCCCTTGCACATATTACTACTACTATTACTATACAAGTGTGTCTGCTTTTCATTTACCCACGGTGAAGTGCGTGCTCATTGGCCTACATAACGAAAAAGGGTTTTAGCATGTAACAATCTACATTACCTGTACCTTTACCTATTACTCTGTCAAGATAACCATCATTATGCATAGAACGCACAAGTTAAATAATCTGCATGGCCTGTAGCAGAGAGAGATATAGTGGATTTAGAGAATTTGCATTAAGTCTATAACTGCATTGTACTACTTAGCGAGGGATTTTGCATATGTATTTTTACCTTATCATTACCTCATAATTCATGTATAGTAAATATGTATTTATGTATGAATTGTAATTTACGAGGCTATGCCTTTAATAATACCAAAACCTATGTACGGAAAGTGTTATATGAGTTTTGTGCAGTGCTTGCTAGAATTAAGGCTTAAAAATTTTGCACAAATTTTATCTTGAAAATAAAATTTCTGTATAAAATCATGAGCCTTTGACGTGGTTAAAATATATAAAGGGGTGCAAATTATAAGGCAATAAATAAAAATTTGCCACTTACAAATATTCTCACGTATGTATATTTTTTTAACATAGGATTTTCCCTTGAGGTGTGTGCATAATAACTTGAGTCATAACTGCTTTTTAGATGTACATATTGAATTCAGAGCATTTACTTTGTTAATTTTCCAACTCGTTGACTCTGGTTTATTTTTTTTAAACATATATTTAGTTACCACACACGCACACTATTATATACATATATACACACGTGTCTGTGTGCAATATACATAATATCTGTATGGATGTATTACATCAAAGTTCCCGACCATAACTTTAAAGTTAAATTGTAGGTTGAAAAAAAGAGTGAAAAAAATAAGGTTGATTTAGCTACGCACCCTCAATCATATATTTGAAAAAGATATACTTATTCCTATAATAATTCCGTTCAAAAGCAGAATATTGCGTAAATTTTTCCAATTGGATTTCATCCTTTACCAAAGCGTGAAATTTAGCACAAGGCCTTTAATAGCTTTAGGGGTAGAGAAACAAATTTTTTTTATGACTTTATACTGAATTTCTTGTATAATTTCCAATGTAAGCTGAATTGTTCTCTTGAATTTGTATCAAAACTTGATTTAACATTCCTCACAAAATTAAACCATAGGAATTAAATACGTCTGTATCTATAGAGTCATGTAATTTCTGACAATTACACATGGAAAAATGAGCCTGTCGAGATTTGGGTATGAATTTATCCGAACTTACGAGAAGATATAAATGTATATGCAGTTCACTTAAAATAATCATTCATTCATCCGCTCCACAAAATCAAAAGTATAATAATTTCAAAGAAGCCAAACTGACCTTCAAGTTTCATGCCAACTTCGAGACATTTCTGAAATCGGCAGTATGGACATCGTTTCCTCTGCGTTTTGTCAATATGACAATTTCTCTCGGCCACGCAAGTGTACACCTTTTTATTCTGGACGGTTCGCTTAAAGAAGCCTTTACATGACTCACACGTTAAGAGACCATAATGGTAGCCAGAAACTTTGTCTCCACAGACGGGACAAAGTTCTTCAATACCTTCCTTTGTATCGGGTAAATCAGGTCCTCCTAGAGCTGCCGTATATTCCAAACCACTTGTTGTCGCATTGCCTTGACTTGCTGCTGGAACAAAAGAATATACAAAAAAAATCAAATAAAAATATATTTTCATTTTTAATCATCAATTCATTTCCTCCTTGGGTATAGACATCAATCCACTTAATATTCTAATGAAAGTAATAATACAGTAATAGCACTACTGACCGCCTTTAATTTCTAAAAGAACTTTCAATGTAAAGATACACCGTTGCTTTTTTCCCGTTCCATTCCTACCCGCACCCACTACCCTCTCGTATAAATGAAGAAGCCTACTCTTATCAAATTTCTCTATTGACTTCCTTCACATACACAAGTCATTCATTAGAGAAAAATTTGTAGCAATCCCTCCGCAATTGATATATTGCCATGAAATAAATAGTATACATAGTGTAGATTTTCAGACATAATTGTCCTAGCAAATGGCTCCTTCCTTATCCTTACCTTTTACAACTAATCAACTTCAATTCACATGTGTAGGCACATGCTTGGAATGATTACATGGACTTGGTGTATAGCATGTTCTTTAACCATAGAATGAGAATTTGACTTGTGCAGCAAAAAAAAAGACTTTTCCAACCTAGTATTAGTGGTCCACTAAAATACATAACATTTGGAGTCGTACACTTTCAAGCCACCTCTACAGCATATTATGTCATAGTAGGTGCCAAAAACCTTTCGGGATTTATTCAGCTCAACCTGAATTAGGTTTAGTTGGAGGAGTGTTCTGAGTGAGTGATCTAAATTAGAATGCAGCTGTAATGTTTGAAAAAAAAACAGCATTTAATCCATATGAAGATTAGAGAACGCAGGCGCTATATTATATTATTGTTTGTAAATTTTTATGCAAGAAGAGGAAAATGTTGGCGCTATAATATGCACAGTACTAGATATAAACGTGGGATAGGGAAAATACATGGAAATACATACCTGAAAAATGAGTTTTATCAAAAGCGAATATAACTTTTAACTACAACACAATCTTCCACTCATTGTGCCCTTTATCATCGCCATTCACTAACATAAAATCGACAATGAATGGATTGATAAGGTTGGAAAGGAATATTTCGTACTAATTACTTCATAAAATCCATCAATAACAAAGCTCACGCTAACGTAGAAATCCTTATAGCAATAAAATAACCGTTGAAATATACATGTTATTTTCCAAACTAATCCCAATTTAGACAATTGATGATGATGTTCCACTGTTAATGGAATTGGTGGAGGATGATGTAAAAATGTAAAAGAAGAAAATTCCCTTTCTCCCTCTGACTGAAGGTGTGGGTATGTGTGTCTACTAGTTGGGACTTACGAGAAGAAGGGGGATTGTGACATAGACAATTCTTTTCGAAAAGCCAAAACAATCATGATTGGGGATCAAGAGCAAGCAATATTTTTCAAGTCTTTGAGTTCAATGATGATCGAATCAGTTCAATTCATATCACGAATCTTGACGTTTTTCTACCTCATCTCAAATAAAATGTATTATTTATATCACATCGTGCACGTCTCTCTCTCTCTCTCTCTCGCACTCATCCTACTCCTATGCATTTTCGTACAACTAACACTGGAAAGGAGATGAATAATATAAAAAATGCAATTGCACAACTATACGCAATAGTTCTTATAGAACATTTCAATCATTCCCTTTCAGCACATCAGCACCAATACTAAAATCTAAAGATCATAATTCATTGACTGATTCATATAAATTGGAATATCATATATTTTATCTCATCCTCAAATCCAAAACCTCCTCTCAGACTAATCTCACTCCTAAATATTATTACATAAGAAGAAAATCATGATTCAGGGAAAGAGGGAAAGCTTCCTCAATCAAAAAAAGATTATCAATTGTAATAAAAATAACTTCCTAGGAATGATTTAATAAAACACGAAAAAATCCTTTTAATAATTTTCTCACATCTACTCCTTTTTAACTGGAATTAACTGGCTTTTGGTATTAAAATCCTAAACCGCTCTAGAGAATTCAAGTGCATAATCTTTAAATATCAAATTTAGTTGACTTTTGAGAATAGAATTGGCTTTAACAAGATGACCTAAAAGTGTAGGAAGGAACAAAATAAATAGGCTTGGAAGAATGAGGGAGAAGAAATAGTAGAGAGAGAGAGAGAGAAAATATTTTTCTCTGCATACACATTACTTTTCATAGTATTCCCTATCAAATCTTTACATTAACTTTTTTTCAATAGAGTAAACCTATACTCTGGCTCTTATGAATTCATTCTCTGGAGTCATGGTACCCCGGGCCACGGATAATTTGAATTTATTGTTACTATACAGCCTCTTACCTACATAACCTTTAACATTGACGTGATGGTAAAAGTACCACCTCATATATAAATTTCCCTGTCGCAATCCACTGATTCTCAGGTATATATACAGAAATGCCTGGAAATCCTGGAGAAAAATACGAGTACTTTAACAAAAGCGACAACTGTAGCTCTGTTTTTAAAAAAAATTGTATGTAGGAGGAAAGCTGGAAGAAAACTTTGCCTTTGGCTCCAATATCAATTTATGTATTATTGTTCTCTCGGGCTGCATACATGAATTTTAATTTAGCTCAAACGACCTCATTAATCGGATACATATCTATCTCCAAACATTTTTACCCATCTCTCTCAAAAAAAATTATATGCTACTCTCCATACCTATACACTTTACATAGAATCAAGCTAGCCTATATATACTAAAACTCACGTGCATTTCTTCCAAAAAATCCTATTGCTATGTAGAATAAAAATACATAGGGCATATCCATACATATACGCGTAAACCTGCGTATAATATAAAACCTATATATAATAATACAGGAATCTTCCCCGAATTTTACTTGTCTTTTTATCCACGTCACCACTCCCATTGCATTATATGCACTCTCACTTCAATATCTCCAATGTTGCCCAATAATTTTTCAAAAATCCCTCATAAAAAAACTGTACATTTGAGTCAATTCCTCTCTGCTTGTAAACTTTGATGGATTTACCACTAGATATTAGGTGGATGTTGCCAAGTCCCAGGAATACATACAATCCAAAGACTCTTACACAATCTTAATGAATCATTCATATTTGCAATGTATTTATTTTCAAGCTCTTCTCTTCTCTTCTCTTCTCTCTCTCTCTCTCTCTCTCTCTAAAATACAAACCTTTAGATAACTTTTACTAGCTATACTCGTATAGTAAATTCCCTATTGAGAATCAACTTTTGATCTCAATCATTTTCAATGTAAGCAACTAAACTTGTCAAGTTCCAGTGAGCTCTAATGTATAAGACAGAGCCCGCTCTATATTTATTTGAGCTTGGTGGTTCTGGTACATGAACATTTTTATACATGGAAGTTTTCCTATACAAGATTTACATTTGGATGGACATATTTATTGAAAATCAATTTTTACCCTTAAAACTCTTGAGAGAGGAAAAACGACCTAAAAACAATCACCTATACTAATAGTAAGAGAGTAGTAGGGCTGGCTTATAACGTGTGTGCTACCACATTTCTCTACTACAGCTCCCATCCATTGTACTATATACATGTGCCCTATTTGTACATATGCACATATGTGCATGTAAGATTATTTTTGTACTCTCATACTATAAGAACTGCACGCATGACCTTATTCTCTCCCAATACCATGGATTTGCTGACCTATAAATGACGTCTAGTACCATGGTAGTACAGAGATCTGGAAATCCGCAAGAACGGCAGAGACTTAGCAGAATTTACATGGGCGCTTTCCTTTTTCCTACCTACCTACATCTGAATTTACAAGGTACAAATTAGGCGGACTAAATAAAATTCACCAATTTTCTTAGAGGCTTTAAAATCCCTTTCCTCCTATACATTTTCCAACCTATTAGCCAAACTTGTATGCTTTAATAAAATATTGAGTCGCTCCCAATGGTTACGTATAGGAAGAGCAATGTCGGCGTTAGAACACACACAGTATTTAGACAGACCACAATTCTACCAAGGCGACCAATGGTCCTGTGGTCTGTGGTTCGTTCTTACATTTTGTCATACAAATATATGGCAAAATGTATTTACTTGAGGAACCATGTCTTGAATTTGGAATTACGTAACCTATTGAGACTGATTTTGCATACTTTACTACAGGCTTAAAATTATTTTTACATTATTATATATGCATATATTTGCAGAAACTCGGTCAGGATACTGATCTGGGATTTGTGGACGGCACGAGTTTTGTCTATATGCCCACAAGAAAAGTTCAAGATTTTAAGGAAAATCCTTGTAACTTTAACCCAAATAAATAGGTAGCCCATATTTTTTTATACTGGAATCGTCCAGAAATACTTTTTTAAAGTATTTACAATAGGAATTTTCCCTGTAATTTTCTATAGGTTTAAAATCATATGATATCAATGGCAGTTCTTCGGGGATAAAATCATACCTGAATTGTACATGTTGTAGCCGTGGTCAAGAGCATGAATAGCATGATGAGAGGCAGTGGTCAAGAGTCCATGGTGACTATGACCTACCCCGGAGTTGGGATGAGAAGAAATATGATGATGATCATTCCACATATTTGAATTGGAATGATGAACTAGATTGGGCGGAGTGGGAGAGTGACCACTCATAGGTGGGCTCAAGTTAAAAGGACTCATTGGCAATTCCATTGTGTGAGATGACATCTGAATCCTCCAAGGATCAATTTTTATCAATTCAATAAGTCTCTCAGGTACTTCAGTTCCAAAAGGAACTCTGGACTCGATATTAATTTGAGAGCAAGATAATTAATTTAATAATAAATTATTATTATTATTATAAATTTCTTTTTTCTCAACTCTTTCCCCCCTGTCTTAAATATCACAGTGGTTTATATTTTTCTTCTACAGTGTAGAGGTAACTAACTGGCACTAAAATGTTAATTCTATTTTATTCCAATAGAATTTTTGCATCAAAGGCAATTTAAAGGATTTTAAATCCAAATTTCCGCTCTCCTGTATTAAAATTACAATGAAGACAAAAAAGTCATGCACTCATATATATAAGGGAAAATCCTTCATCAAAGATTTGCAATATGATTTCCTTCAAGAATCTCTCTATAGATATTTAATACAGTACAAATAATAATAATAATAATTGTGTGCGAAAAAAATAGAGGGGAACTCGTGGACGACAGAGAGTTGTAGTAGTTTGTAGTCGTAGATAGGGAGAGAAAAAAATGAGAGTTTCTACAACGTGAGTATAGAAATTTTTAGTCTCTCTTTAAAAGATTTGCTATTTCACACGAGGATGATAGACGAAGAAATGATGGTGGAACAAGAGAGTTAAGAGATGATGTTATTGACGATGATGATGTTGATGAAGAGTGCCGCAGGTACCATTCGCAAAAATTCACGTAACCGTTCAAGGGGGAGAGGGGTGTCAGGTTGGAGATTTTTGCACAAGAATCCACTCCGGCGAAAAGTAGCACAGATTTTTTCAAGTTACGTCACACTTACTCACAACAGCAGGCTTCGCAATAAACGTGCTCTTAACACAGTCTTGTGTCTTTCTGCTCTGTTGTACTTACTAACAACGCACGTTTTCAATCTTTCTCTCGTTGATTTTTTTTATAACCAACCATATAATGCACCAAAAGAGTGTGTGTGTGTATGTGTGTATAAAGGTGTGTGTGTGTGTGAAATCAAGAGTCTATGAGCAAATTCTATGTTTAAGTCTCGCAAACAAACAAAAATGTTCCCTTTGAATGGAGACGGAACGCACCGACAACACAATTTTAAACTGTCAGCTCAAGCCTGAACATATAAAAGAGGATGATCAACTTAAGTAACACTTTTTGTCCCCTCCTTTCCCTATATATAATGTCCCGAAAAAATGTTTTCGTAAAGTTTTATACTCATTGAACGAGAGTAGTAATTTTTTGTTTGGATTTGTTAAATTTTGATGGTCCAGCCAAAAAAAAATTTCTTTCAAAAGCAAACTATTGAAAATATTTGTTATCCAATATTTCTCGGTCCTCTCCCGCTAAAATAACGAATGAGAATCACTTGACACGTCGATGGTTTCCGGTGTAAAGTCACAATTTCCATCCTCACGCTAATGCCACATCACAATTAGAGTTTAGGATATCAAATTGTCTCTAATATTTGAATCCAAAGTTATTTCTAATTATTCTCACAAAAAATCCTTGTGTGTTATAGAAAAATGTTCTTTTCAAATTAAATCGGAAGCAATGATTTTTGCAAAGCTCGATTTTGATTAAAATCCCAAAAAATGTTTCCTTTAAATTTTGAAGCTGTTGTTGTCACTTTATTTTTTGAAGAAGGGAGAGAGTTAATCCAAATAGTCTGAGTAGAAATATCAGGGTGTATATATTTTTTATATAAGTTGAAACAAGAAGGCACAAGTTTATGTTGAAAAGTCCAAGACTCGACTGGTCTGAAATGAATTTGATGACAGGCGACAACAGTTACTCAAGTCAACCAGGCAGACGGATCACAACTACTGCCGTTTACAAGAGTCTCAACTATACCTCGTGTACCCAGACGTATACTTTGAACGCTGTTGGTCAATGTTATGTCGTTGGGATAGGACACACACGAGTCAGTATATATAGCGCTTATATCACACCGGCAAAAATCCTAATTTTTTTTCTTTCTTCACTCCTCTCCAAAGAAGGGAAAAGAATATCCCAAAATATTTGGGAGTCTAACTTTTGTCCTCTCAAGTGCACAATGGCAAGAAAATTTTTTGGGCAAAAAGAGCACTACAGCTTTTTTTTTATCAAGACTATATATTTATATAGGAAAGTGTTTATAAATGACAGTAAAATCCAAGTACAGCAGAGTATATAGAGTAAGTAGATAGGATAATAATGTATATTATGTACACAGTAAATATGAACGGACAGGAGAGAAGAAGGAACGCACGTCAGCGTTGTTCCTCCGTCAAGTTGCAAATGCAATGCTCAAGCCGAGTGCTACTAGTGAAAGTAAAGTTTTGGTGATCGGCCTACTTCGCGAATCTCGGTCCTTCTGTTCAACACATATACACTGCACTAGTGTAAGTGTACAAGCTCCTCACTGCATAGAAGTATGCCTACACATATAGTAGGCTAGTACTCTTTAAGCACTATAGAGAGCTCAGTCTTAGCCATATGTGTATATATGACCAGAGCCATAGTCACTGGCTCGGAGTATATACAGAGATACATGAGATTCCTCCGTTACTCACACACACACTCTATCTCGCACTCACTCTATCCTCTGCCTGTATATGCAGTCCCTATGAATAAAATACATAAGTATCCTCCATAAAGGCTTCAGTCCCAAGCTACTTACATATTATATGACTTTGCCGTCGTCGTCCAAAACAGCAGAAGAAACGTATATACTCAGAGCCTATAGAGAGAGAGCCAGACATAGTGTATATAAAGTGCTTGGGAACATTTCAAGCGCAGTCTTCTATTTGTTCACATACATATGGACCTGCATACTATGTAAATGGTATGTATTTTAAAGACCTTTCTTCTTCTCCTATACATTATATAAGAGCAGGGAGTAAAAACATGGAATTAATATCATACATAGCAGCCCCCATGAACAACGTTCTCTCTCACATCTCAAATACATACATTGTAAATACATACAAAGTAAAGCCCCCCTTCCATCATTACCATTAAGACTATTACATGGGATCGAGATCGAAAGTGTTTCTTCTTAATATATGCCCTTCTCTCTCTCTCTCTCTCTCTCGCTCCCACAACATAGCATAGGCACGCTATATCAGGCTGCTCTCATAATAAAGAACATAGTAGTAGCAACTCTATGTGTACGTTCCTCGCGCTCTATCCCTCACACTGGCCTACTGACCCAGTTTTGGCAAAAACTCCGCACTCGATCATTGGAGCTACATATATAGAAGGAGCGATACAATCTCTTACTAGTTCAACTCTACTACTCTATATATGCATTTCTATAGCTATGGCTAGGGAGCCTATAGAAATATATATAGAAAATAATATTAATGTACATGTGTAAAAGTATATTCATTGCCACCACGTTGCTGCAATTGCTCTCGACCGTATATGCAAGTAACTAAAACAACTTCAACTTCTCTTTTTAACAACAAACCATCATCTAGTAAATTGTAGACACTAAATAGTAGTGCTGTAGTAGTGGAGAGGAGTAAAAAAAGGAGAAAAAAAATACGAATCTTTTTCAAATAGCTCTCTGCTTTTTTTATGTACAAACTCACATATAAATAAATATGTGCAAGGTATGTACTGTCATAGGGATGAGATTTAGCTAAAATAAAAGCCGCGGAGCGTATACTATTGGACGTAAAAGAGCCTTTGAGTGTAAATGTAGTGTAGTTATTCTCAACTGTTCCAATTCTGAACGTGGGTCGGGTCTCTCATCTATGGAACATGGGAATACACCCAAAATCTTCTTCTTCCTCTCTCTCCCGCTATTATCTATGTATTACTTTCCATTTACTGCGATACTGTACATACATTTATATGAGATATGTTCGTATAGCTACATATGCGTGCACCTCACACTTTTACTCTTTCCCTTTCTTCGGATAATGCACAACATACATATAAAACTCCATATCTCTAAATAAAGTAAAACACCGTAAAGCACAAGTGTAGGAAAAGACCGGCTCTCCCTTAGAATTTTAGCATGTACCGTGAGGGAAAGGAATTATTTTCAACAGATACATAGTACAACAAAGAATATACAGCTTGGAGAGTCTTTGGGAAAAAAGCCCTACTTTCCAGCCTTTCCAAGTCTCTCCATCTGCCCTGTATATGTAAGTAGTAAAAAGTATCTCAAAAAAACATATGCATGTCAGCGATAATCCAATGGGATGAGTGGAGCTTCTCTTCTTGTATAAACGCTCCTAGCAAAAAAAACCGATTCCGCTTGAGAGAGAGAGAAAGATAGTAGCAAAAACCCAGATCACATTTGGGTCCAATCTGAAGTAAATGTAGTACTGTATCTTTTGAGTAAGGAAAAATCAAAGCAACAATATATGAAACATGTGGATCCCTTCTGGGCTTTTAGCTTTCTATCTACATAGATAGAACTCAAAAAAATTGCATTTATAAAACCAGGACCTGCCTCTTCAACTTTAGATTGACAGCTTGAATTTAAAAGTCTACAATTCATGCATGCAGAGGAAAATATATAGGAGAGACCTTTAGGAGAAGTACATTCAATTTGGAACACATGCCGGTGATAAAAATATTATTCCCTATAATTTTCCCTTTCTACGTATATGCACATCTTTTCAGAGAAGTACAAACGGGGTTCGGAACAAAAAATTAAAAATCATTTTTCTAACATCCACAGTCATTTCCATTGACATGTCTCTTGAAAAATTTCTTTAAAATGTGGGCTAACGAAGATTAAAAATAGAGAATATATATGTTTAATGTTCTGCAAAAATCCTATCAGACGCAAAATTCCAAATCGGGCTTGAACAATTGCATGAATGTGACGGATGTAATTCATTTTTATATCTATGCGTAGTGCTCTCTCTCTCTCTGTTTTATGTTCAATGATCATGTATCTACTATGCGAGCTGTATTGAAAAAAACATGACGCATGGTTAGTATTTTTTACCATGTGGAGTATATACAGTACTATAATGTATTCGGAGCGATATGGAGAAATATAGGTCAAAAACTTGACGGTAACAAGACTATCAGCATTTAATCACTTGAGATTTAAATCAAAAGATAAACAACAACTCTTATGGCTATTTATTCTGTTTTTTTAAATGAATCCTTACTATGATATTGTACATACAAACACAAAAGGGGTAGTAATCAAGTACTCTATAGGTCTGCATATTTAAAGTTATATGCATTTGAGGATAAAAACAAAAGAGTAATAAAAACATGGAAAAAAGAGTAAGGTTACAGATTTAAAGACAGCGTAACTGAATTCAGAGTTACGACTTTATTATTATATAACTATCCTATATAGTAGATTCAATGATGGATCTCACACATGTAAACACATGCATTTCTCTTGGTATAAAAAAGTGACTTTTTATATTATTATTATTATTATTACTACTACTACAACAACTACTTTTGTATACGGTCAAGAGTCAGAAGCTACTTGATTGCACCTAACCTTGTTATAGATTTTAGAATGTTACAATAATTTACAGCTACCCCAGGCGATAATGTCAAGTTGCTCATATTATATAGCTATATAGTAGCAGTAGATATATGAATGAGTACAACCCTTGGAAACTTTCCCGCATTATCAGGAGAACATCGCTCAATTATGTAACTTTGTAGAGGGAAAATAGGTGAGAAATTCTACATTTGTTTATTATTTTTTTTTGTTTTTACTGTGAATGTCCATCAACTCAAGTCCTTACAGTTTTAAATTATTTGAACTGTTCACCTTAGAAAAAATGCTCCATAGTATTCTAATACTAAAAAATGAACTCCTATCCTTCACTATATCTAAATCTCCGACCTGAATTTTTTAATCCTCACAGAAAGTGAATTTAAAGCTTGGGAAAAATAAGTTGTTACTCCTATGAGTCCTATGGTATTAAAATATATGTGTGTAGTGGTGGTGTGGGTGGGTAAAAGGCTAGGGATTCACCTTCGAGAGTGTAGAAAATTTTTATTTTTTTCATCGAGTCCCAATGACGTCAAGGCGTAAATAACGCACTTACATGTAATTGTACTTTGATCCAGAAGATTCTATTGTCGACCAGCCTTGCCCAACACATTTTTTACAATACAAAAAAACTCCTAAACTTTTCTCAATTGATATTAAGGAAAAACAAAAAAATATTGATAGCTCATTTTTTTAAATAGATCCTTAAATTGATCAGAGGCAGATGCTAGACATTAATTTCCATGCACAGTAAAACTTATGTTTCCTTAAGCTGAGCAACAAACTCCGCTGGAAGTTTTTTATGTATAACAAGGCAAATCAAAATAATATTCCTTTTTAAAAAAAAGGATACAGGAAGTAATAAAAATATCAAAGAGATATCCTTGGAAAAATTTACATCTCTCGTAGAATTATGACGGAAATGTTCAAAGAGGGAGAAAAATACAAATATATGTATTTTATTACTACACAAGCATAGTACAAGTTACAATTGCAAGGAGGATTGAGTTTGAAAGTTGTCAAAGTTACTTGATTTTACTTTGAGCCCTTCGTATAACAAAAACTCCTGGAGGAAGAAGAAAATCAGGAAAGTCCTGACTATACAAACCTCAAAAAAGATGGGAAAGATATGAAAGCAATGAGCACCGTCCATATAAAGAATACATCTTAACATAAAAAAGAATACGATGATACGGACAATTACCATTGTAGACTCATGAAATCTTTCCAGCTCTATATATTCTCTCTCAAATATTTTACAAACGTATTCCATGCAATTCCTTTTCTTTAAGTTTCTTTTTCTTTTTCTTCTTTCCCCGCAAAAGAAGAAAAAACTCTCTCTCTCTCTCGCTCTCTCCGACTTCATATACGTCTCCAGCATTAACATGCACTCAGTAGTAAAAACATCATGGATGTTTAACTTCCCTAGAGACTCAAGAAGAAGGATATCACCAGCCGAGTATCTTTTCCATTTACAAAAATAAAGGCAGGCAGGCCCCAACTAACATGGAGAGATTGGTCTAGAGAAATTTTAGCCAAGATAACATAAAGAATTGGGTCTACTCCAGGACCTTCTCCATGACTACACTTAAGTAGCCTGGTTCCATCTAAAACTGTACACGTACATAAAGGATGTGCCATCCGGAATTTATTCCTTTAAATATACATACACACTACACACGCTTGGATCTAATAGGTCCAGACATTTAGGGGTAGGAGCTATATAATAGAGCAGAGATGTTATGGAGCAGTGTGTGAAATCCCTAAAAATTACTTATGACTTTCTCATTGAAGGTTGTAGGACAAGTCCTGTTTCCTTCCTTTGTACCCTTTAATAGACTTTTAGAGAGTGACTCGCATTGGAAATCATTTTTTCCCCCACAATTTACTTTTACATACACATATTTACATATTGCTCATGTCATGGGATACAGTAAGTACTCTGTGACTCTGTTATCACCTCAATAGTAAATCCAGACTCCTAATTTGTACCAGACTACTTCCACTACATGTGACAGTTGTCATTTGACAGTATAGTGTAAACATTGTGTATACATACAAGGGGCTAAGTATACCCTAAGTACTCATACAGTTCAAGCTGGACCTAATTTATCCACACCAAAGTTAATAATAACTCCACTCAAATACATACGGCACCATGTTGTTCACATATATTTACACTTACAATTTAACATTAACAATAAAAATTCACTCAAGAAATTCCCACATATATTTCTCCCTCCCAATAATACTGTGTCACATAGTAAAAAAAAGAAGAAAAGTATGTGTTTGTCTGTGTGTGTGTGTGTGTGTGGGAGACAGCAAACCCATTTTGCAAGATTTGGGGACAAGCAATTTTATTAAGAAAAATAATAAGTCAATGCCAATATGTTCATAATTCTTGTATATTTCAAGAGAAAAAAATAAGAGAGAGAGAGAGAGAGGAAAAAACAACAGTAAATCCCTCGTGCTTTCCTATTGTGAAGGAACATATATATAAAAATACAAAATACAATAATAATAATTGCATGTGAAAAATCTATATATACATATGTTGTTGTAAAAAAGTAAAAGATAATATGCATTCTCTCTCCCAGCATACATAATTCCGAGTAGCACTTAGAGGATTCCCTGGCTCATTAAATGTGTACTTGACAACGGCACACATTCCACTTTTATTTGGAAAAACATATGGGAAGAATGTCAACTCCACCAACCAACCAACGAGTAACGAGCGGTGTATAAGAGAAGGAAAAAAATCAAATCCTTGCACTATTCCCCATTGGTTTTATATAATTAAATACCTATCTAATATATACATATGTATACATTGAACTTTTTTATCCCATGTCTGGGCCAAAAGTAGTACATACGGGCTGAGTGAGTAAGGCAGACTTACGTATGTATATGTAGAGACATATTTTGTACACAGGTATCCTCAATGGAGGGGAGACCCACTGACCCAATTACCCAGTACACTAGACACACTTTCGCTTTCACTATTTATCCATGTAGTCAGAAAATGTGGGATTGCGCAATTCTCTCTCTCTCTCCCTCTCATTCTCTATACAGCCCAACCACTACACGACAGCATTCATCTTCAAGCCACAAATACATCATCATGTTATACATAAAGCTACCTCATCTTCACAGACTGTCGTTCAACGTTTTCATATCTATCATTATAACATACAATACAGCTATAAGCTACATCCTATTACTTTACCTTTTATGAAACCCTATAATATATGTGTGAGGAATATATCATGTAACTTTTATGATAAGTTACTTTTATCATTATATACTCGCAAACTTGCCAAGAATCGTGGCAGTGCCAAATCCTCGCGGATGTCCCTCCTCCTTTACCTTGTCACTATTTACCTGTAACCGTTTACTACTACATGAGTCCCTTTAAATATTATCAATATATGCATAGCTCCTCGAAGCACATATAGCTCGTAAATACAATCATAATTACAATGGTGGGGTAGACTCTTTAAGTTATTAGGCCGTTGTTTGTGAAACAAGAAAAACTTGAGTAGTGCTTTATCATATGCATGTAAATACACTAGTAAATTCTCAATATACTCCTACTACACTATCTACCTCAAATCTAGCACATCATTACCCTTATAACAATTCCCAAGATCACACGTTCACTCAAAGTGGAAGGAAAAATATGGTGAAAATGATAGGTTGGGGATTTTTACAGGAATCAAAAGTAAGGAATGCTCTTAAAATTTGACCTTTTATCATTTTTATTATCACTCTATCAATATTAAGGTAAGGTGAAGAGAATAAGAAAAAACAACAACAACAACAACAACAACATGTTCCATTAAGACGGATGCATATTTATTCACAACTATATGTAATTGACAATGATAGAAACATGTGTCAAAATGGAGGAGGTGAAGGGACGCCTTCTTCTGAATGTACAAATTCAGTCAAGTTTTATCTATCGTGAAACATTCAATATATTTGTATTTTATAAATTATTTATGGGATAAGAAAAGCAACGTATAGTATAGTAAGAGTAAACTCCATATTTTTAGCATCATCCAAATTTATGGATATTAAAATGACAGAGGATATATGGTTAACAAGTCAAATACAAGTTAAATAGGAAATATCATTAAAAACGTGATCCTACCGTAAAAATTATGTTTCTTTCAATGGCATTGTTTCCTTTCATTCATTCCCCTAGAGTAAACTTACCGCCTACGTACGCTCTCAGAAGAAATGCTCAGAATTTTTTAATAATGACATTAAACCTTAATTGTGTAAATGCATGCACTTCAACATTCTTACACACTCATTTACCATAAATATACAACAATAAACAAATCACCATTAGGGGAATTCTAAAGAAATAATAGCAATATTTACTACAATAATTCTCAAGACAAAGTCTATTATTATACACTCAAAGGGAAGTAATACTCACTGAAATTCAATTCCCTATTGTCATTATATTCAAATAAATTGACGACTGACACATATGCCAAGCCACCAAAGAGTTAAAGAAATTGACAAAAATTCACCATATAATTTTTCCACAAATATCAGAAAATATCTCGTGAGTTGACAGTCAGAAAAATGTATGACATTATAAATAGCGCGAGTGTGTGTGTGTATTTTAACCGGGAATGTGTGTCATCCATGCCGAAAAAAACGTTTATAGGAAAAAAATGATATAACAGTGACAGAAAGTGAGGGGATAAAAAGTAGTAAAATTACATTATCAAATATATTAGAGCACGCAATCTCTTCCAAGCCCTAGTTATTACTTTCTTTTGGGAAAAAAATCCTATCATTTACTATGAGTTTAATTACATACATATACGTAAATGATTTAAACGCTCAATCAAAAGAGTAAACAAATGTTTTTAATTTGAATGACTCGAACATTCTAAAAGTAAAAAGTGTATCAGAGAGTTATAGAATGTTTTAGTAGGAGAATAAATGTTATAGAGACATGCCAAACAAAGTAGTAGCTTGACCTAGTGGCACGGTAAACTAGACCTGATTACATTTGGCCAGGACCTATCTATCATTTATCGTAGCCCACTTTCCAACTCATGTGTATATCTGCATGCTTTAAAATAGCCCGTGCAATTAATGCATTAACCTATAATCCATATTCATTCCTATAATAATTCCTCCTTCATATCTCTAATCCTTATATTAGAACGGCTCACTCACTCGCTTAGTCTATGACATAGAAAAACAATTTTTTTTATTGGTACATCGGTAGATGAGATCCGTCCCTTATATTATTTATATTGAGTGAAAAATGTCTTTTGTGCCTGCTGTCGCTCCTACACTGCTCTCAAAGAACCTCTATGAGTGTGGTACGCGTACGCTCATGCTTCCACACACACACACAGTCATACGTACATAGGTACCTACATGCTTTTTATATATACATAAATGAAATTAAATAAGTGAGTCAAAGTAAATGTGCGAAATTAAATGCAGAGGTTTACGGGTCGAGGTCGTCGCGAAAAATCCCAATCATCTCGTTTCTCACTGTTGATTCACATGCATGTGTGTATGTATAGATTCTCAATTATTATTACTACCACTACCACACTGTACACACGTATAAAATATCCAAAGTATAAAGAGCTTATTAGCATTCTCATCGCATGCTACTGCAACGCCTTCCAAAACTACATACAATCGTTCCTTTTTAGACGTAAATATAATATGCATGTAATGGAGAGATACCTTTTAAAACAAATGCTTTTTTCGTAGGTTGAAAAATTCATAGGTTATTATACATTGGATTGCATTGCTCCTACTTATTACATATTACATTCTTAGCCCTACTAATTCCGTATGCTTAGTAGATATAATAATAAAAAGTGAAAAAAGAACGCTT
>JAQFXU010000302.1:0-62439 GCA_034693705.1 Spatulosminthurus flaviceps | reverse complement strand
AAGATGGTTGACAACTCCGACAGACCTTAACAGGTAGAGGTTGGAGTATAAGCCCCGATATTTATTTATTTATTTTAAATAAATAAACGCTTTTTATGTCGAGACAATCCATGTCTCCAGTCGCCATATTTCCATATATATCGTGCTCTTTCACTTCGTGGTTATAAGGAAGGCAATGGCTTATTCTGATCTGGTGAGCAACAATGAGGAAAAAGGTCCCATTCTTTACCTACGTCATCAAAAACGGGGGGAGGGGGTATAACTAATTAATGATGATAATGATAAAGAGTCGACGGGTATCTGAGATATGACAAGACCATTTAAAAATTTTCGGCAATAATGCGCAATTTCGCTAAAAATATGCACTTACTAACTAATTGTGTACACTTATTTGACAGAAGTGCGTACTACAATTTTTAATAGTTAGTTCATCTCTGATTCTGAAAAATAAACTATTTAGACGATGACTTCAATTTAGTTAGGGGTGGGGTGGGATGGCAAAATGATTTTTTTGACGCCATATATTCAGTCACTTTTGAAAGGTATAGGAAGTGTTAAAATTTCCAGAAATTTTAAAGAATGACACTTAAAGCGAGCTTCTTAAGCCAATTTATACACGACGTCACGGGAAATATACACCCAAAAGAAGATACAAAAAATGAAGAAAAAACAATATAAGGGAAAGTTCTAGGTAATAAAAAGTATGTATGACCAATATTGCCTGATGGTGATATACCAGGACATGTAAAAAAGCAAAATAGGAAGTAAACAATTCTCGTGGCACCTCAATGAAATCTTGCATGAAGACAATGGCTGAAAATATTGTTGTGAATGAAGAGAAGTGGAGCACTAGTAAATGTGCTTTCCATGTGATTTCAAAAAAATACCACATGCCCACAAACGTGTCAGATTCCAAGAGATGTTCTACTACTACAGAATGACCTTAACCGTAACACAATGTGTAAGGTGACTTTCCGTTGGAAAATCAAAACTATATGACAAGTGCATATAAAAGCAGGTATATACTTACGCAATTCAATAGTAAAATTGCAAGTTACTGATTCCCCGATTCTAATGCAAGCATATAGCTAAGTATTTCAATAGCCATGAACGTTACAAAATGCGAAGACTGAAGACTAATGCACTTATATACTGGACAACTTCAATGCTATTTGTTGCCAACGGAAATTCACTCGTTTGTATAACCTTCAACCCTCATATATATTTCATTGAGTAGATTTGAATTGGTAATCTTATTTAAACTCTTATTGCTCTTGAAAATTCAAAAGACTACAACACTTGAACGTAGATATTCTACTATTGCATGAACTAATGTTCACCCCAAGTACGAGAAATTTTGTGTAGCTAACCGATTAAATAGCAATAAAATTAAATGCTTTCATGAAGGAATTTCCAAGGGGTGTTTGTGAACAACAATCTCATGAAAGTAAAATGACATGTAAATGTCCTGAAAGCAAACTGAAGCAGATAAATAGAAGACAAAGAAATCCATGACTGTGACTTACAGGAAAGAGAATCTTCAGTTTGACACGTCTCATAGCAAGCGAGACTGTCATCAACTTGAATTTGCTCAGAAGAACCAGTAATTTGTGATGCATTGATTGGGGCTTCGGTTGAGGTTTTGTAAAAATTATCACTTTCTTAAATTAATTAAAAAAGAAATTTCAGTTGTGACGTATGAATAATACAAATATATAGTTAACACTGAGCCGAGGGTACTAATTGCAAACACCTGACATAAGTGATAAAGACAGCTAGTGACGAGTAGAAAAAATCGTCGGGAACGCGATGAACAGCTGATGCACACTGATGGACGACAGGTATTTAATTCAATTTAAATGATGTGAGCAGGTATTGAAACTGCGTATAAAGGAAAGCTAATGATCCGTGTAGGTGATACCAGATCACAACAGAACTCATGAAAACGAACTTGTTAATCAGAGGGTTTCCCATTAGCCTTCGTGGACGTCCGTTTCGTCAACAAGTTTTTTTAAATCGCGGAAGATTCCCATGTTTTCATCAGGAATTATGTCCTAATTTAATCTCAAGTTTGGTGGAAATGTTCAATTCGCGTGACAAGGACTCATTTGCTAACGTTGGACGCACTAGAACCAATTGGTTTGTTATCTTTCCTTTGTACATCAAACTTATGTGATTTAAGAGATGAGATGCAGTATGCATGCATCCGAATAAGCTCATCAAGCAAATTATTTCTGAAGATTAGCACTGTGCTTTAAGCACACGAATCGCCTTGGGGTTGAAATAATACGGACGGATTGTAAAATTATTGGTAATTTAATCGGCAATAGAATTTATCGCGACTGCGAGCTTGGAAATGTACAAAATTATAGCCACGTGTTAATAATAAAAATAACAACATAAAATAACAATTGAGTACATTATCAAGCAATCCGTGGAAAATTTTAGGTCTAAAAAAATAAAACATTAATATTCACTTATTAACTGTTGAAGGACTTTGCCACTGTCAGAATCAATGTCATTCAGTAAGTTCGAATCCTGGGAAAGTTGAAACTGAAATCGATCACAGAGCCAGTTAATCACAGCTTCTCTGGTAGTAAGTCCGTTGAAAATTTTCCGCTCTGATTTCGTTATAATAGACTCTGTCATATGGATTAGGTGCCGATGAAATATAGTGAAATGAGTATCGAGTGCCACATTGATCTCCAACCAGCGTTTCACACACCAGGCAGGAGTTTTGGAGTGGCCAGCGAACAACCCAGGATTTTCTAGAATCGCTCGAGCAACCATTACACCTGCAATAAATACATGCAATAACAGGCTCCAGCTAGGTGATTAAGGAAATGTAATAAAGTATTGATACAAAGACCAAATTACTAGCATTATTAGTCAAAAATAGTTATTTAACACATAACCGACGTACACCCCATAAATTCACAAACCTTTCACCCCTGTCGCTTCTTGTACTAAATATGCCTTATCCAACGAATTAATATCTCCATTTGCTATCACAGGTATAGAAACCGAGTCTACAATGGTGCGAATAGCATCCAAATTCACGGGTTCAGATCGCTCTTTTATAGTGCGACCGTGAACAGAAATAAAAGATATTCCAGCAGATTCCAACTGTCGCACAACATCTACTGTTTTCCTGCATTCAAACATTTGTATGTTATGCAATACAAAAAAAAATATAATTCCACAACCCATAATAGCCAAAACAGCAATGGTTCACTAACGCGAGATCCTTGAATATCCGTATTTTCACTGAGACACTATAATTTACATCCGAAATACGATTTCGGGTTTGACGCAGAATATCAGCAACAACTTCCGGTTTATTCAGCATACAAGCGCCAATACCATCCTGGATCGCCCAACGCTGAGGACAGCCACAGTTTAGATCTATACCAGAACTATCACTGGAAAAATTCACATCAAAATCAAAAATTATTATACTTTCGCACAAACAGTTGAACACTAACTCCAATAATTCTTCTTACCATACTTACTTGTAAATATACTCCGAAGCCTCGGCAAATTCTTCCGGTGTCTTCGCCGCAAACTGAACTATTAGTGGCTTATCATCTGCAAAAATTACCATGCAAAAATTCAACATTAAGCAACTTCATACAATTCTCAATCTATACAGGTCTTAACTCTCCTTTCACCATCTTTCCCCTCGGCTTATCAATCACGAACATGTCGTAAAGTACTGATATTGTACACACTATTCTTGACTCTTACTAGGATTAGTGATGAACTCTATATCCCGATACTTCTGCGACTTCACAAATGAATCCGCCATTATCATCGGTGAGAAGGCAAGATCACAGTCATACTCACGCACAAGCAGCCTGAAAGGCAACCTTCACAAATTCCACAACAGCAATAATTAATCCTTCATTAGACAAACATTTAGGTCAGAAACAAACGCCTTTAAATCACCAAAAAATCATCAACTTCAGAAATTCGTTTATCATTACAACAACTCCTTACCTGGAATACCGAACCATAGGGGCGCATATTTTAACTAAGGATTTCGACTCAAATAAATCCATCCTCTTGTACTTATAGAAATCTTTCTATACTACTATAAATATTTCACCACTAATTATACGAACACTTTTACACACGATGTCAAAGAATTTAAGCAAGTACGCATAATTACATGCTATTTACTAATTACAACTATTACAAGCAATAAATGTCAATTGATTATTTAAATTCCAACTATGTTCACACTGCAATCTTCAAAAGTGAACAGTTCACTGTTCACACTCGCGATCTTTCAATGTAGTATAGGAATACTGTACTTCCTTCAAAGTTCTCAGTTTTGTAAATTAAGTACAATTGAACATTACAGTTATGTAACTTACAAACACTAATTCAAGCTGTTAAATTGTCGCTTTGTATTGTATTAATTAAAACGTGTAAGTATATACATAAGTAATTATGAATAGCTACGTGAATTCCGGTATGCGATATTGGGGAAAATATCGCGAGAAACACATGGACAATTCAAAGACCCGCCGGAATTGTGGAACTGCCTCTATATTCTGCTAAAATGATAAATAACTGTTCGCGTGCGAGAAAATAAGCAGTCGTCCTCGTCAACACAGCGGCAACGGCTTAGGGAAGACGGGAAGAGTGTATATATAGTAAGTAAAGCTAATATAATTACGTATTTTAACTACATACGTAAATTATAGTAATGAGTTGTGATTATGTAAACACAGTAGCATAAATAATAATGCAGATGTATAGATTTAAATATTACAGAAGTGCAATGCAAAGTTAACGAAAAAATAAATAAATTAGGTCAGATTAAGATGTAAAATGCAATGAAATACCGGCAATATTGATGTTGTTTGTTTGTAGTTACTGAAGAGAATACGTAAGTTAAATACGTATTTCATGTTCAATAAATTTGAGTGCATTGGAGGTATTTAATGCAAACATGTATTAATATTAATTAGTGGATGATTTAATATTGGACAGCGTTATTGAGCACGACTATAGGTACGTAGATATTCTTTGAATGGTTGTAATTACTTATTTGTAACCAAAATAAAGTAATTAGTAGAAAGGAAGGAGGTGATAGTTGGTTAAATTAAATGTAGGTTTACGAAGTGTTAACGGAGGGTGCAGAAACTATACGATAAAATGATGCACGAAAATATGTTTGAATTAATAAGTAATATTTTTTTTATATTATCCAGCGGTTCGGGATCGGGATGGCTTTTGAAGATGTGAAGTCGTCATTGAAGTATTTGCTCATAGCCTATGGATCTTGGAGGCTTGTCTGGGATGTGATAAATTATCTGAAGAAGTACAGCTCAAGAAATGAAACAGAGTCGAAAGAGTTGCAGCTACTGAACCAACGGAGACCTCCGGATCTTTGGAACAGGGCTTTCTTCTTTCCGGACTACATCCCTGAGGAGCCGGACTCGGTCACTTCACAAGTCTTGAAGCTCTTGAACTCATCCCGTGTTTGCATTCAGCTATGCTTGTACCTATGTTCCTATGCTCCCTTTGAGTCACTCATTATGAGGAAATTCCGAGAAGGGCTGATAGTCCAAATAATTGTGGATAATGACATGATGAAGGACCATAAGACGACAGCTCGTTGGAAAACGCTGGGAATTCCCATCCGTCTTATGAGTAATGGCTATTTGATGCACCACAAATTCGTAATCATTGATGACGAGGCGTTGATTACGGGCTCACTTAACTGGACCAACCAAGGTGTAACAGGGAATCGAGAGAATCTAATTGTTACCACGGATTCCCGACTGGTGGGGGCTTTCAGAAAGGAGTACAGTAAGATGTGGAATGAGTTTCAAGACATTGATATGTTATCTGCTTAATACTTTCTCCTTAACGAAAGTTACGGAAGAAAAGGGTGTAGGATTCATTTACAGCAACTTTGTTTTTGGGATGTAAGTATATAATGTTTTCAGCCAAGTAATACCCCGCACCTTTCAGTAGCTATTTTAGTGATTAAAAATACGCAATTTTATTTGTTTCAGGAATTTCCCTGTGTAGTAATTATATTTACGCTGCTTTTTTTGAAGACGGAGGTATTCAGGCTTCATGTGGCATTTTTGCTCTACTAACAACCAGTACATCAGAAATATTTTTGAAAATAACTTATTCTGCAAAATGTTTGGTACTACTCAGATCTCAGTTTGGTGAGAATGTATGGAAATAATTCAAAGGTAAGCTGTTTTCACCGTTCCATCCTTGAGTGAAAATTTGTCAGCCTAAAAGAGTATACATGTGTAGAATTTGAATATGAAAAGAAAGCAGCTGCAGGCTATAATGTAATTTAAAATATTTTTTATTGAAAGGACGGAATATTTGTGGATACGAACATTTTTCAAGACAAGTTGTTCAATCTAAAATAAGTATTATATGCTGATAAAAATAAATTTTAACCCACTTATGCACTTTAATTATACTTATGCAGCAATAATTTTTCTAGTAACTACATTTTACAAATAAACGTTTTACGCTCGATAAGGAATGTTTTTAAGATTTATTTGCATGCAGGGTTAATTCAGTTGATTTTGAGCAATGGAATAAGTCAGAAGCTGTATCTAATTACAGTGTTAATTATTTTTACGACCACGGTCATATAGTTAAGAAATCCAAAAACAATTCTAAAAAAATCTAACTACAACTACTTATACAAGTCTATAACCTGCTCGAAGTATACAAGTTTTTGATACGCTGGGGCCAAGAGGCGGTTAAAGCAAAGGCGTTCCAACAAGACACATTGGAGTACATATGTACATGAGTATACATGTAAACTTGCGAAGCCAAAGGGAAAGGAGTTGTATGCCTTTAAAAGTGCAGTGTTGGGTGTAGCATTGACCCAAATTTTATTTATTTCCTTAAAAAACAAAAAAAATAGTCGTGCATCTAAATATGGAATTTTGACGATATTTTGAACATTTAAACCATGAATCTGTCCGAGTGGCGTCAGGCTGTTCGGACGCCGAGCACTTACCGTGTTGGCAACTCCAGTTTCAGATTCCAAACTAAATTCATAATTTTTGTCATTGCTTTCACTGTCATTTGTTTACTGTACCTATCCGTACCAACACATGGTAAGTTTATTCTTGTATATTTGCCGTTAAATTTAATTATCAGTTTACTGATTGAAAGTGCGGCTGCTGATGTGTTTTATCTTTTTTCAATACATATCAACAAATCGCTTATGAATGAATGGTGCTGACTTGTATTTAATATTGATAACTTCTAGGTTTGTGGGATCAAACTTCCCGTGTATGTTTACCCTTGGAATATACATTTGATCAATTATTTACTGGTTATTCTTTACAGAAGCTTCACCGATTACTTTTAATAATGTTAATGGGAAGCGTGGGTCACTCCTTTGGGGCGCACAACGTTTGCAGAGACATGGGAAATATCCCTTGACAACGCCTGTGACGACGGAAAAGGGATTGAAATATAGAATAGGGATTATATCCGATCTCGATCAAGAGTCTAAATCTTCGTCGGGCAAATGGATATCGTATTTACGGAGAGGAAACTTGTACTTACAGTTCAATAAAGAATCGCCAAAAGAATCGAAGGTAAAGAAGAGAGTGGGGAGTGGGGAAAGGAATTAATGGGGAAAATGTATGTAATAGAGAAGTGACGTTCAAATATTTTTATTTCTTGATCTGAAGGTAACGCTGGAATGGGATAGTAGTGAACCGCTGGTAATCAAGTCAGAGCTAAACCAAGGAGGTCGTGGAATGGAGCTTTCGGAACTAATAGTATTTAATGGGAATCTGTATAGCTGTGACGATCGAACTGGTATTATTTACAACTTAGTCAGTACGGAGTCTGATGAGGTCTTACCCGTACCGTGGGTCATACTTGCAGATGGAAATGGAACGTTGCCCAAAGGTTCTGGTTCTATATTGCCAATTGCAACTGACTAAATAGTTTGAAATGACATGGACATTGTAAAATTTACGATTGCGATTATTATAGGTTTCAAATGTGAATGGTGCAGCATTAAGGATGGCCATATGTATGTGGGAGGACTGGGCAAGGAATGGACGACTTCATCAGGAGAATTACTCAATTTTAACCCGCAGTATATTAAGAAAATATCAACTTCTGGGCAGGTGGAGCATTTAAGTTGGGTCTCGAACTACAATAAAATGGCCCAGGCGCTAAATATTCATTTTCCAGGTGAGTACGCTAAACTGAATAAATTGCTGATTTAAAGGGGTGAAGAAATAAAATAATGGAAAAGTTGCGTTGGGATTGAGATCGATTTTGATTTTTTAGGATATGTAATTCACGAATCATCGGGCTGGAGCGATTTGTTACAAAGGTGGGTCTTTTTACCCCGTCGGGCTAGTTCGGAGCAATATCATGAAAAGACTGACGAGAAGAAAGGAACGAATATTATGTTGGTTGCCAATGAAGATTTTAGCAATGTCGAAGTAAGTTTTATGTGTATATGTACCTTGGCATTGAGATATATTTATATCTTTCGGCGTCATGATGAGCTTGTAAATATGTCTTCTTCCTGGTGTTTTTGCTTTCATTGAATTCCTACAAGGTTTGCGAATTCTTTGCAGGTACGGCACGTTGGTGACATTGTGCCAACGCATGGTTTCTCGAGTTTCAAGTGGATTCCTGGTACCGAAGATCAGCTGATTATTGCTTTGAAATCTGAGGAATTTGAAGGGAAAACTGCAACGTACATAATGGTCTTTGACGTAAATGGGAATATTCTCATGCCAGAGACAAAAGTTGGCGATCACAAATACGAAGGCGTTGAATTTATCTAGAATAATTTTTTCGATGAAATTCATTCAAATTATCAAACTGTCAAAAAACGTGTTCCTCTTATGGTTAAATATCATCATTTAGTATTTCACGGAGAGGTAGTTTTTTTATTCCCCATCTATCTGGTTCTAGGTCTGCGGATCTCAGGCTTCCTTTGGCGACGAATGGCAGGTTTCGCGTGTATCTGTGGACATTTTGCAATAATATTCTTTCCATCGATGTTCGTTCCAGTTCGATAGTTCAAATACATGTTTAAGTGTAATAATAACTTATTTGAACAGTTAATAATTTTCCTGCTACTAAGAAAAGCATCCCTTGGTCCCTTTTTTTATCCTACATTCCATGTGATATGTAAATATATAGTCATTGTCAGATTTACGATGTAATTCGAAGGGGAAATTACATATGTACGTCGAAACAAATTAAATTATCTTGTAGTATTGTTAGAAAGTCTTCATTTTTTATAAGTAAATTTTTAACAATAATTACAAGTGATCATTAGCGGCTGATTGTTCAGAAAGTTTTTTTATCAGTTTTATTTAATTTGATGGGAATACATGTGTGACACACGTATTTCAAACTCGGTGTGTCTAGATTTTCCGAAAAAATATATTTATATATTGTTTCCATTTTATTTTGCTTAGAATTCGTAATAATTCGTTTTTCAAATAAAACCATGCTATTATTGGAATAATGCACTAAAATTGTTCAACTCTCAAAAGTTGTTACTCCAAAGTATTGTTGTTCTACGACGACTTTTACTCGGGTATTTCATTATCGAGCTCATTGTCAGACTGTTGACTTTGTAAACATTTCCAGCATACAAATATTGTGGTACTAAACTAGTGCATATACGTAAGTAGAAGTACACACGTTTTTCCTTTAATAGGTACCGAAAGCTTCCATCCTACGGAGAATTCTTCTTAACAAAATGAATAATTCATGAACATTATCTATATATGCTGTCTGTTGCCTGGAATTCTTATTGCTCAAGTAATTTACTTATCGTCGCGTGCGGCTATTTTAAAAGCTATAGTTCAGTTTCATTTATCGGCAGCTTCTGTTGACATAAACCACATCACTTTCAATGTTTTGCTATACCGGAAGCAATAATTTTTTCTCCCGCTTTAAAAAGCATCGCTCTTTAGTGTTTTGTACAGTTTTTAGCTTTTTAAATTTAAAGGGGAATTTTTTTTACAATAGGGCATCAGACCCGTGAAATCTAATTCTTTTTATTTGTAACAGGAATGAAGCCTTCATTTTATGTAGAAATCACAGAAATTACCCTCTCTCTTATCCTCTCTTGCTTCATTGTATCCTCTTGGATAATAAGAGATCAAAAAGAAACCTTTAATACATACTTGCGCGAGTTTTACTTACACCTCCTCGAAACTCTCCTCAACGACAATGTTTCAATTAACCTCAACGAATTTGTCTACGACAATCAAGATCGGTTACCATTGGTGTTGGTCGTGGTTCTGGTTGGCTTTTACATGGTAAGAAATTACTGTAACTGTGTCTACATTTAGAGAACAATCTCAGAATAGACTATGTTAAGTCAGAGATTATAAGTATAAAGCTATGATCTTAAAAATATCATATACATTTTCTTATACAAACACTTTAATTGCAGGTTTATCAAAAACTTATGTTGAAGAGGATACAAACGCCAGTAGTAATAGAGGAGATTGTTGACACGCATGAGCTGGATATATCTGATCTGTATTTTGACTGTGATGAAAGCATGCAATTAAGTTTGCCCGAACCTGATGAACTTGAGACTGATTATGAGACTGATCCCGACGAGGAGACTATGAGCGGTTCACCTGGCAAGGTTATTTTCCACATTGAAACATCCGAGTCAGACGGTGAGTCAGATTTCATCGCTGACTCTTACCGCGTATATCATGTCAATTTGACTAGAGCCAAGGCCGTAGCCATCAAGTGTGTAATTAAGGATGTGAGAGACAAGTTGACTGGGATAACCAGACCCTTCCCTGTTAGAGTCGTCATTGTGGATGAGGACATGCGGGTAGATGTTGATGAATATATTGAGCCAGGAAAAAGGCTAGAATTTGTGGATTCTCTACAAAACTTTGGGGCGGAAGGTATGTATATGCTCTGTACTCAAATATTTTATTTTACAATTTTTTGTATTTAACAACCTATATTATACACATTTGCTTTGTTCACGATACCCCATCCTCCTTTCTACCGTTTTCTTCAAACCTTCATATCTGTCTCTTTAAAGAAAAAATTGCATAGCGTCGCGTATTATAAATGCATAATTATATTTCCACAATTAGAATTTATAATTCCTTATTTCATTTACTTTATAGGACTTCCTTACAGATTAGTACGACGTGAAGTCCTCAATATCCTCCGAGGTTCATTAATCGTTGGCTATAATCTAAAACAAGAATTCAAGGCTTTTGAATTCACGGGTGAAATCTCTACGGCATCCGTGAGAGATGCAGGTGCAGCCAAGTGAGTAGTTTTTAACATATGCAGAAAACCTAATTTATTTTGTACATTTTTTCCTAATGCTTTTTAAACCTCCTCTTCAGAATGTTCATGACGCGAAAAGAACCACCTGCTGATGGATGGGAGCATCCCTCCCTCCCGGACCTGGTTGCGAAACATTTACGTTTAGAAATGAGAGATTGTCTTGACCCGGTAAGTTGTCTATCACTGGATGGATATTTAGGAAGAGATTAGCTAATTGCAATAATACTAGTTAGCGTAGAATAATTGCTAACAAAATTAGGGCTGTGAGTGGAGATGGGAGGTCACGGTCAGTTTGTTCTACAATGTTTGACAGGAGACAGAGAGAGGTGTGAAAGATTCTTTTTGACAGGGCTAACAACGGAACGCGGCGAGGGATTGACCAAAAAAGGGATGCCAGTGAACTTTCACAATTAATTGGATTAAGTTTTATACTACCTAAGCTTTCCCACCAGTAAGACAATGGAAAACATGTTTAATGACAACCTGCAGTCAACTTCCATATACATAGTCTAATCACTGACACATGGAACACAGGAATTGCTTATGAGAGATAGCCAAAAAGATATAGAGATTATTGGGAATTAGGCCGGCAATTTAAATTGCTTAAATCCACGTAAGAAAATGTAAGGCAAAGATAGTTTAGAGTTAAAATATGATGAATATGTGCAATATAATCTACATATAATTGAACAGAGTTGGCATTTCTGGTAAAAGTTGAAAAGCCATGAAATTAGGATATACAGCACAATTTTTTGGTTTTATGTCGAAATCTAATTGAACAAATTGCCTCAAATGACTGAATTCTGAAATCTAGACGTAAACAAGTTTTCATAGTTTTAGTATTTCATCGTTTCGAAAATTTCGGGGCACTGTATCACATAACATTTTCGTCAAACCTTTTTTTGGGTCATGCGAAGATAACATTTGAATTCAACCGATATTTCACACGTTGGCCCAAAATTCCAAAAATGAAAATATATACTTATGCTACGCTAAAACGGTAAAAATCGACATGTATGAACGAAATGTGGTTAATTTCTTTCGTACCGTTCGGGAATAATAAGACACGAGATTGGCGACATACAGAAATAAAAGATTTTTCAGCTTTATACCGGAGCAATTTTTATGTATAAATACTTCGTATAGTACTAACATATATGCAACCTGTAGTTATTTTATCCATTCAATATGATCATAATTTCACTGATTACTGATCTATGTATTCATTTCAATACATTTCAAGATACCAAGACACTAAAAGTTCCTTGGCCCTGCACATGCCTCGTGGATTTACTCATTATACATACATAAATAATAACCTAATTCATAATTTTAAACAATACAAGTTTAATTTCGAAAAGCACCACAGCAGATAATCAAGTCAATTCGTTCTATCAAATATGTACATACAGTATACATATATAGTCCGTGTGAGTGTATACTGCACACATGTGTGCAGCACACGCACACACACACACACTTTCTCCAGTAATACAAAAAATGCAGTGTGAAAGTAAAAGCCAATACATACAAAAGTCATTGTCATTGTGCAAAGCTCATGCTCAAATTTCTAACAAATTAACTTTTTAAAAACTCAGGTGGAATGTGCAACAGCAACAATGGCAATTTACAAAAAGTACAGGCATCTAGCTCCAGGTGGTTGGTATCGAAGACAGCGGAAATCTCAAGATCCTCCTGAAACTATCCCGGAGGTTTCACTCTTCTAGCGGGCAAAAAACAATCTTATGGGGAGAGGCAATCGCCTCTGCAAACATTCTATATCAAATTACTTATTAAATAATTTATGCGATGCGGCCTTGTTTTTAATGTTTTCTTCCCTTTTTAACTTCACTTTTAATTTAAGTGAGCAAGCTTACACTTATAGGTAAGTAAATGCCTAAATTAAATTATAAGGATGTTGTGTAAGTTAAATACCATTCCAGGACTATAATCAGGAATCATGCAGTGTTCCTAGGATTTTCAATGCGTGTACTGCTTTAATTTTTTTATGCTTGCATGACTTATCATGACTTTTATCACTCTGAGCTCTTGTTTTTCAAAAATAAATACATAATTGTGCTTTAGCACTAATACCGTAATTTACTATTTACTAGTCCCAAGTCTTATTTTGTGGTCTTGTATAAGAGTAGGTTGTGCTCAAAATACAAGAATAATTTGTAAAGCGGGTGTTTTCAACTGAAGAACTGAAAAATATTATCATGTTTATCGTTCACCTTGTTCCCTGTTTTCTTCCTACATCCTTGCTTGCTTCATTGTAAATTCCTCATGTTCTCACAACCACAAACCACAACACATGCACTTCATCACATCATCTGTCTCTCAGACTTCTCACAATCAGTGAATCAGAGCACAGAGTTTTTAAAGCGTATTTTTGCTGTATTCGTATTCCTTTCACTGGTTAAAAGTCACATCATCATCAGTTCACTGCTTATATTTTGCCTCACACTCACTTCACTTCGGCACATACGATTAACACCTTTCCATTGCAGATTATAGGAGTGGAAAAAATTAGAGACAAAATTATGTTGCTTTTTGTATGGAGCAGTTAAATTTTGGGTATTTAGCCATAATAATAATTTTTAAAGTATCCAATTCGGGCTATTATTTGAACAAATTGAAGAGCTGAAGTTTCAAGAGGACAAATGGAATCAACAAGTGCTAGCGTAGTAGAAATTGCAATATCCTTTTTCCTGGCAGTTTTGTGCTGTTCCATATTTATTTACTATGAAAATCCAGAGGTTGTAGAACACCCTTTGATTTCTAACAGTTTGGAGAAAATTTCTAATGTCATTCCGGAGTCAGTTCAAACACAACTGTCTTCATTAAAAAAATTACTGGAGATAAATGGTAGGAAGCTTTTTGAAGAGGATAATGTAGTTCTGTTGTTTGCCTTGGTTGCTGTAACCATTCCCGTGGTAAGGAACTTTAATTATAAGGGATGAATAAAATGATAAAATGATTAATAGAAATTACGGCATTTACCCACTTAAGGAAGAGTGAGAGATGTTGACTGATGCGGTTTTTTGTTTGACAGATTTACTTTTTTTGGAAGTTCAATTGTCCATCCCATCGCGGTGGGAAAAAAAGATCATCACATTTCCATCAAGAAAGTCGGAAGTTTGCGAGTGATGCTGTTTCTAGTAATTACTACACAGATGATTCCGAGTCGGAAGAGGATGAGAAAGCTTTTGGGTTGGAGCAGAGACGAAGAAATATTAGTTACCAGAGTGCATTGTCCTTGGACTGTGAAATGTGTGAAGTGCAGAATGCGAAGACCGAGAGGAATTACAAGTTTCCCGTGGAAATCGTCCTTATGAATGAGGATCTGGAAGTGGAGTATATGCAGTATATTTGTCCTGATTCGAATTTAATCATAGTGGATGATTATGCCAGGCTCCATGGGATTACCGAACAAGTTTTTAGGAAGCATGGTATGAGGAGTTTTACATTATTTAGGGTTTCAAGATTGAAGTTTATACAATTTTTATGGAAATTCATGAGGGTTCAATTTAAGGGTAAACGGATGTTTTTTTATTCTTTTGGAGCATAGGCAGATCGTTGCATCAAGTTCAACAAGAGCTTATGGGTCTTCTTGAGGGTCATTTAATCGTTGGTCATGACTTGCAGCAGGATTTGAAGGCGTTGGGTATTAAGCATGATATTCCTGAGCAAAACATTCGAGATACAGCAAATTCAAGGTTTGATTTCTAAAACTGGGATTGAAAGGGAAATTATTTGTTTTTGAATGCTATGCATTTTAATGAAGCTTTTATGATGTGTGTTAGAATGTTCATGACCAGACACATAAATGGGTTCCGGCCCAGAACACTTTCCACGTTAGCGTGGGAGCATCTGGGCATTAAGTTGAGGAATAACTCGGAAGGGAGACATGACCCGGTATGATTTTGTAGAATCAGTTTTTCGTTAGAGGATTTTAATTTCAGTATTGAAATTCAGTTTCAATTATGGTTGCAATTTTCTTAGGTTCAAGATGCAGAAATTGTCATGAGATTGTACAAGAAGTATAAGCACTTGGACTGGCGTAAACCGTAAATGCGCAAGAAACTCGTCAGCCATAAGCCGTCCCTTTTGTAGTTCAAATTACGAATGTTTATCTCATTAATGCTGCGAATGTATTTACTTTACACTTCTTCCAATCACCAGTCCTTCACTGTTCTCAATGTGAAGTACGTAAATAAGTCATTTTTTAAACGTAACTTAAATTAAAATTAGTCATCCGCACGACTTGCAAGGCTGCTAAAAATCTCATAACGCACTTTTCCATCTTTAACAGTATTATTTCACTGTCTAATAAAATATTTTATGTAATACTTAAGTGCAATAATTTAAGTTAAGGTAATAATAATTATTATTTTATAATTTTTCCATTTTCTCGGTTGCAATCTGTGTGATATATAATTTTCATAAGATGTATTGGTATGCTGAGAAACTTCCTTGTCTGAATCATTATGTATAACGACAAAAACAAATATTATATGTACTATAACAAATTTTCTGTGCCAATATTTTTAATCAAGTACTACTCAAATATTTGTGTTCGATATTCGACATTACTAATTGGGTAGGGTAAAAGCGAAGAACCGAATAAAAAAATGAACAATTCGAAGTAAAGTTTATCTTAATACTGTTTATTAAATATGTTAAGAGTATCAAGGTTTCTCTTTAAAGTCTGAAAAAACATATATTTCCCACTAATCCCACTATGGCATCATGAGCAGTTGCAGAATTTCCAGGGCCATTTCCCATCTTTCATTAATTCCTGAATAACAGCTGTCAAACTTTGGTAGAGATAATCGTGAATGGCTGGTTCTAACGAGGACTGCAGTTCTCTGGAATTATTTGCCTTAGCCACACTGCTTTGGTTAGTTTGGTTTGCAATTGCGTTGGGTGAAGTTTTTTCCTTTTCATCGAATGGTTCGGGCCCTAAAGACGCCGGTGCACTTGGTGACAGCGTAGGCTCACCTTGTGAGGATGATCGTTCAACCTGTGAGGTCATACCCCCACCCTGGCTGGATGATAGGTCGCTTGTCTGTGAGGTCGCAGGCTGACTTTGTGTGGACATGAGGTCGCCCGTGGCTAATGATGGATCAGGCGGCGAGTACGCGACATCGCTCTGAATTGATGATGATGGTACCTGCGAAGACGGGAGATCACCCTGTATTGTTGTTGCTTCAGCCTGTGACGACCCATTGTCAACTTTGCGTGGGACTGGTGCGAATTCGGTCCGTGAGTTTTGGACTTGGGCTTCTGGGGTTGAAGATTTGCCATTCGAGATCATCAATTCAGCCGGGAAGGGCGCTGCTGCAGTGGGCTGTGAAAGATCTGTACGCGTAGGCGCGTTATCATTAATACCCGTACCCGTGGGGGGCAGCAAACTGTTAAAGTGTTGTTTTGTTTCTGAAGATCCCCCTGATGAAGAATTTGATGAACTCCTACTCCTAGTTTGACACCTTTGAGGATACACTGCAGTTCCTTCGCCTAGACTGGATCGGCCTCGTGAGCGCAAACTGCACCCGCAAGTTTTTAGTTTTTTCTTAATGTTTTCAAGCTGGTCCTTGGTGAAAGTATGAGAATTCAAGTAGTTTTCTATTTCTGTGATTTCTTCTTTGGTCAATAATCTGCAGACTCCTTCTTCTTGATTCAGTAGCTGCAAAGCTCGATCATCCGAGTCTGACAAACCAGATGCAGTATCAGACATGACTATGGGCAGGTTCTCCATTTCAAGTCGTTTCTTTCGTCGGATTTCTTATTTTGTACGAGTCCTTGGCATAGTATTTATTGAGGGTAAATTTATCCATTGTACCTGTTAGTAGTTCGGTATTCGGAGGAACTAAAACGACTTGGGAAAATTGGCCGGGCATTAAATGCAAAAGTGACCTGCCCCATTTTGTTTTTAATCCACAGCCACATCAGATTTCAGGATATTGGAATATGGGGTTGGAATGCAAGTGCGAGGTTCATGCGAATGAAAATTCCAGAGCTCAGCCCCATAACATAACCACTTACGACATAACTTGAACTTGATACGTTAAGATTTTAAGATGCTGGATAGTGAATGAGTGTAGAGTGTAGTATTCTTGTAATTTGTGAAAGTTGTGCATACAATAATTATTTTCAGTGGACTTTTGTTGCTACAAAATGCTACATTATTATTATTTCTACGCAGTACGGGAACGGGACACGTTACATTCCTGGATTTCCATAATTTCATGCTCATTATTATGCTTATTGCTGAGTTAGATTTTTTTCTTTTTCAGTATTGGTTTTCTGCTACTTTTTCTCAAAATACAAAAAGTCTCACTTCGACTGTCATTATTATGGATAGCAATAATTTTTGTTTACTTTACAATAATGCATCATCGTTTTAATTAACGCAACACTAACACCAGCTACTTTCTAGTATTTCTTTGGGGATTATTATTCAACGCGGTTATATGTAATATTAAGTAAAATTATATAGTTTGTTTGCGAATGAAATCCAAAAACAACCTCAAGTCCAATTTTGGCGATGAGATAATGAACGAGAAAATTTCTGACGCCCGGATAGAAACGGAAGTTCACCCCTGGCTTTATTAAAATTCAAAAGCAGAATAGAAAATTGAAATATCACAATCTGGATTTTAAGTTTATGATTCAGATTTAACATCACATTGCGTTTACAATTTTCCAAAATTATGTTTGGTAAGCATAGACCAAGGTTAAATACAAACAAAAGGTACCAAAATGATTGAAAATCTTCACCTTAAAATTGCGAATGAAATAACCTGAAAGTGAGAGAAAAAAAATTAAAACGAAATGACTACTACTATATTCCGTATTCACTATTTTTCACTCTGAGGCTGCGGTTCACTCCGTCCTATGGTCCTAATCCTGACATTAGATGTAAATATTGTTCCGCTCTATTTGCTCACAACAAAATGAAAAAATATGGCATGTATTTACAAGAGTTACACAAGTATTAAGTGCAGGCGGTTTTGCGTGAATCATTTTTTTACTTACCAATATTTTCATCATATTATATAATGCGCTACATTTTTATAAATTACAAGTTGTAAACCAGCAACTTGAGTTAACTAAAATACAGGTAACCTGGTTTTCCATTACTCTACACTTGGATATACATTTTTTATTCGAAGTGGTTCAACTCTCATTCTTTGTAGAGACAGAATCTGGAGATTCTGTAGACTGGAAACATAAAATCAGCGTTACAACTCCATTACGGTTTATGTTGGCACACTTCACTGGTTTCAACAGCCTCCAGAGATCTCCTGGTCAGCTAGACAAAACGGAGGGTGGAACGGGTAATCATAAGACTTTCGCTCTCTACCAATGACTTTTGCCGTTTTTGATCAAAAGTCGGACGTATTTTTCAACAGTTGGGGGCAGCTGAAGGGTCTCCTTTACTTCTTTCTCAAAATTATCAAGAGTTCCAAAGCCTCCTACGTATCCATTCAATCTTGCTGCGATAAATGACTGGAGTAGCTGCTCACCGGGTTCCATATCCAAATCCACAAGCAAACGAGGGTGTCGTTGAAGCAAGTACTTCTGATGGTAACTATTGTCATTAAAAGGAAACCATAACCGTAAAGTGTGAATAATAATAATTTATTACATAATACTTGTCGCGGGTAGGTGGGTAGCAAGCAGCTTAAAATCTAAAAACATTTCTCCCAGACGGAACACATGAACGGATCTGTATTTTAACGGTACATAAGGACATTTTTTTTCCTATCTCTATCTCTCCTTCTTTCATTTTGTGGCGAGGATCTACTTTAAAAACTCTGCAAAATATAATACCTAGAGATTTTTACTTACAGTTGCTTTAATTTTGAAAATGCCGAGTCTAAAAAGCGTTCCTTTGTAGAAGTTAATTAAGTTCCGTGGTTTAAAATAAAATAACATAAAACGTCATTCTACGTTGTCATTAGGAGCTCGGACTTTTTCCACTTTCAGTCGCTCGTGAAGCTTTAGTTGCTAAATCGTAACCTTTTCTTTTAGAATTTTCGGTGTAAACCACTCGGATCTAGCTGAAATCACTTGGTATGAGCTAGGTGCAGCTAAATTTTACTTTATCATTTCAGCCATTTCAGACATGAGAACCGGGGATGAAAGAGATATTTGTTTTTATAGATTTTAGACAGCTGCTTATCACCGCGATTTTTCATGTACGAGGGAAAAATTTATTACTCTTCTGCATCGGTGAAAATTCCGATGGGTAGAATTTTTGTAGCGATTGTTTGAGCCCTCTTTTTCTGCTGAGCTTTCATAGTCTCTTCAGCCAATTTCTTTTGCTCGTTGTTATGGTAAAATATTGCAGACATGTACTAGAACATATTAATAAATATTAGTAATATCATATCAATCTTCCTGAATTATTTTTTTATGTTACAAATATTTATGGACGAAAAACCTTTTCACTACTACAGAATTTAAATTTCCTATAATCTTACCTGTCGCGAGCACTTGGAAGTTGGGTTGTGATTTGCCCAAAATATGTCCAACAGTTTCCCGTAGGTCGTAATTTCGGGATCGTATTCAACTTGTATGGTTTCAGTGTGATCTCCCCTAAAGGAACAAAATATTGCCTCTTATGAATTCGTTCAGCTCAAGTGCTACCCCTAATATTTTCAAACTTCTGCAGCATACGAGTATTCTCTCTGCTAAATTGTATAAATTTCATTCTATCAACAACTTACATGCGACGATATGTCGGATGTGGCTGAGTTCCTCCAGCATACCCAACTTTCGTGCGGATCACTCCCGGGGCACAACCAAATTGTGCCTCCGGGAACCAAAATCAGGACATTCCGAATGACGCTTTCTCCCCTACCCAGTTCTCGTAGGCATCGTCACCCATTATTTCAGTTCCTTTTAACCCACCGACCGATGCCAAAGTTCCGGGTTTCTCAGTATTGGACTGCGGGTGAATGGCTTGTTTCGAGTGAACAATGGCCTAGAAAAATTCAATTTATAATGAGAATGCCATCGACCAGTTTTAGCATTTTCACGTTGTGTATTGCATCTCAGAAACAACAGTACACCCACTTAATGCAAACTTTATATGAAGCAGGAAATACAATCTTTGCTTTACTTAAACGTGGTAATTTGGGACCAGCAACCCAAAACAACATTTACTTTTTATCAGAGTACATACAGCTACACATACTTTCATATTCATAGTTTACTCACCAACGGAGTTTTCGAGTAACCAAGTAATTTCTTCAAATATGTACACATACCCTAAATCAATAAAATAGATTAGCATTCAAAGTTTAAACTTGGTAGGTATGGCAAATATAGTTCTAAAATATTAATTTAGAAAGAATTTGGAACATTAAAAATACTGCAGTTTACTCTGAAGATTAAATATCCTATAAAATTTAGCTTCAAATTTTATTGCTGAAATATGCAAATACAAATAGCTTAATATTATTAATTGTCCTTTTAGGATTTAATATCGCTTTATTTATTGCTGAACTTATGTATGACACAAACAAGGAAAATAGGAAACTAAATAATTATTTTATTCAAGCCACTTAACGACTTTAAAGATTAAAATTCAACACAAGATTTGATAGATAAAGTAAATAATTTGAAAAACATGTAATTTGAATGAAAATTATTCGCAACTATACGTGCTAATGCGCATCACTATAACCTAAGAATCAATGTGATTTTGTCTCATATATAATTTAATGATTTAGCAAGAAAACTACAAGAACGTTATTACTCAATCTCAATAATTATATTGAAAGCCCAAAGCAGTTGGGAAAAGAAAACATGATTTTTCTTTCCACAATGTATTGTAATTTGTATTTTATTAAATGTGCAGCAATATAAGTAAGTTGTCTTTTATGAAGAATTCTCAAACGGCTGTAAGACCTAGCGAGACAATTTTTTTCAAAATGTTTTATAATAAGAAAAGTAGTTATTAAATTCACTTTACCCTTTAGAAACGATTGTCGTCACAACGCGTACTACAGACACTTCGAGCCCTCAAATACAACTGGTGAATGAATGACTGTTCGAGAATGAAAGTATAAGCGAAGGTCTGTTACATAATTCTACGCTTCGTACGTATGCAATATAAGTATACAGTGATGACGAGAAGAGGCAACTTTTTCCGTCTTCCCTTACTCCTTGTATGTTTTTGCTCGTCCCAAACGTTTCTACTATGTACCTTGCAGTTCTCACAGAATTGCGCTGACTATGTACCTCGTGCCTTACTGCAGTTTCCCTTTTCTAAATATTATGGATTTTGGTCGTCACTAAACTATGTAATGTTCTTTGACACAAACAGTGACAAATGGAAAGTGTGCCAGGGTCGCGTGACCATGTCCTTCTGGCTGAATATGACTCACCTGAGTGACTCCCTTTGTTTGCCTAGACTTTTTACTTCCTTTGAAGTGCTAAGTAAGAGTGAACCTCAGCAAGCAGTCTCAAGCATTCCTTGGTAACAAATTGCTTCCTTGAAAAATAATTTGGTCTAGAGTCTAGAGTAAGAGATCAATAACTTTCCGCTTCAAAAGTACATGTTACAGCGTGAGTTTTAAGTATATATCATTAAAATATTAGGGAAGCTTATGAATAAATACAAATTTCATTTTTGTACAGTTTGGATAGCAAAAAATGTAATCTTTAAGCAACGTTGGTTTGTGCTCTTCGAAAGCTTTCGTATACATTTGTACAAATAAATGCTTGTTGTATATATTAAGTACCGCACCCAAATCTCATAGAATGGCTAATGGTTTGATGCCTTACACTAATACCTATTTATAATACTATATCAAATATAATAATCAACCACTATATCACACGAATAATTTAGTGATATAAAATTTATTACTCATATACTTTAAAGTGAATTAACGTGTATTTACATCCCAAATAAGTCATAAAAAGAAAAAAACGTAAGCGGTTTTTCACTGATCTACTTTTCTTCATCAGTCTGCTCCGCGTTAGCGACGATTTCTTGAAAATCGTTGACATCTCCAGGGACAAATTCAACAGACTTAGACGGGTGTGTAGGAAAAATGTACTGACATTTCGTCATAATTCTTTTCAATCCTTGGATATATTTTCTTTGTGTTTCATCATTCATGACGTGAGCGACGTTGCGGGAGAAAATCTTTTCTCTTCCTGTACGAGCATGGATACCAACCATAGTTACTCCAATAGGCCACGGTGCGTTACCAATAGCCATTTCCAAGTAGGCATCATTAGCTCGAAGGTACTCCTTGTCCAACATAAAACTGACGATTTCTGTGAGCGCTTCCAGAATATCGTCCGGCAATGTATTTGATTTGAGTTTTCGAAAGAGAGGGCGAAGATATTCCTGCAAAATAAATACATTTCCAAATGTATTAATACAAAAATTAATCACTCGTTCATTCTTCCTCAATTTGGTTGTCGAAGCAATGATAATATTATTAATGACTATATCTCACCACAGTCTGAGTGTAGGTGGCAGAAGCTAACTTTCCCCTTACGCTGAGTTTCTCTTCTTCTGCTCGGGAATTTAACAACTGACCCCAATTTTTTAAAATAAATTTGCACCAGGTCAGAATCATTTTTGCATGTCCTTCAAGGTTCTTCTTGTCAGCGAATGTGGTTGTGGCTGTTTCCCTTAAGCTTGCAAATGTATAATTATCTTCTTGGACATTCACATCTCCAGGTTTTTTCTGATCTTTCGTCTCAGGCTTCACGGATCTTAACATCTCTTCCAAATAAGCTTGGTCAACTTGTTCCAAAGCCGCTTGGAAATCATTTCTCAACCCACGATTGATTTCAGGTTCCAGGATTTCTAGCTTCCTCAAACGTTTAGCAGCTTCCGTTTCTGACTCCCCAAATAGGAGAATTGGCTCGCCTCTTTCTCGCAATCTACGGGTAACTTCCCGTCGGGATAATTTAGGCAGATCCTCCACATTTCCCGTGTATGTTGTTGACGTGCCTAAGGCCAAGGCTGCTGCATTTCCTCTTGCAGTCTATAACAAATCCAAAAAACATGCATAATTTCAATATAGAAATCTCGAAAATTATACTACAATAATAAGGCCTCTTTATCAATTTATCCCAGATGTAAATAAGAAGACTTACAGCTTGCATCAATGGAATATTTTGAATCAATTTCTGTGGTGCATGTTTCTTCAAATACTCTTCTTCGTGTTTCGCCATGAGCTCTGACCTTTTAAAATATTTTTTCTCTGGCCCAGCTCCAACAGTTTGAGCAAGCTGCTTTCTTTTCCTCTCGATTTCAGCCTTCAGTATATCCATTGTCACTGGCTCAAATAATCGTCTACTATTACCTTATCTACTATTGAGTCCAACTCAACTCCAACTTTCGCTGCAACTACAGCAGCTTGAAAATACCAATGACTACAAATTAGTCTACAACAACGTTAATTACATACATAATTTGTGCAAGTAAAGCAGACAGAAAATCAGCTCGAACTAAACCCAATTTTCTGCAAGAATTAATTGAAACCGAAGTATTGCAACTTACACTTAAGAATAACCACAGAGGGACAACAATTAAATTAGCGAAAAATTTGAGCTAACACGATTATCTCCAATGAACTGGTTCTTTTTCGACTACTGATTTCTCCACAACATTTGTTAATTACTTTTTTAGGCTCTTCTGGACAATTTAATTTGAAAATAGCGCCTAAGTTGACGCGCGAAGTTCCTAAAATATCGTGGAAAAATATTTTCTCGCTCAAATTATGTACTTGTCATTTTGCCTACCATCTACCTTTATGGGTGATTTAAAACTGAAGTCCGTTGTAGTGTTATGAGTTAGTATTTTCACCATATAGATATTTCCCTAATGGTAAGTTGGTATTTATTTTATCCTCAGTGACAGGCTCGAGTACTCCCTAGTTTAAGTCATACCACCATATACTTCCACTTTTTCGAATATCGCTCAATATAGGCAGATACAGTAGACAGTGACCCAGTATTTATAGGAATTTACTTTTAGCCATTTTTAACTATAGTTGAGAACCAAATATCGTATTATTTAAAATTAAGAAAAATACGCATATTTGGGGCTGTATAGACAGCGCAACCTTTTACGTATCTCCCATATATAACTTATTGCACTTATGGAACGTAGTAAAGTTTGTTAGGGTAATCTGCAATAGGCCTTCATGTTGCCTGAGCAGTCTCTTGTACATTTTATATATTAAAAGAGGCCCTTATATACAATACAATACAATGTGGAACGTATCGATGAAAATTTTGCAAGTAAAATTTTGGAAAATGAAGTCATGTTATGTTTTATTTTGATGAAAAGGTCAATTTTTATTTTTCAAGAAATGATTTTATTTAAAACATTTTATTTAACTTACATTCAACATATATTGAATCATAGTGTTAATGGGTTTCGGTTGGTAAAATTAGGATGTGAGGTTTAGAAAGAAAGCAAGCATAAGTAACAAAAAGGAAAAGCTTTATTTTAGAACAGAGCAGAGGCTATGGATCATCCCTTCGAAATGGATCGTAGTGAGATTCCAACACTGGGCTCAATAGAGAGAATTCGTAACTCCTCAGCCACTTCCATCACATCCGATATAGATGACATTTCCGAAGAGGAGCCTTGGAATTTCCCAATTGAGGAAATCAACTTCAATGAGTACATGAGGAGGATGGGCAAGAAAGCGTTAGCATTCTACAGAATACTTGAACTGAGGGGGAGGGATTATTGGGACCTGTTCAGAACGAACCATACGGATGCATCATATTGAAACATACGAGAAGATTACAAGAGTCTTGAATGGAGTGCTTACTTGTCCCTGCTTAGGAGAGAGAAACCTAACCAAGGAAGTTTGGAGGGGAAAAATCCCGCCAAAATCCCATTATTATTGAGAAGGAATGTCCCTGAAAATCCATGAGACATGACAGACCAGGAACAGTGGGGTTCAACGACTCACGTGACAAGCAAAACTACGATCCTCTCATAAAGGAATTTACACCACCTAAAGCAAAGCAAGAGGTATATTGCACTACGAGAGATCACTGAGAAGTCCAAACCGCTAGCTCCTGAGAGTAGTAAATCGAGCCAGGACAATGAGAACGAGATGGATCTCTTGTTCGCGACGTTTCCAACATCTCCTTTCAAGTCCAGAAACATTAGGGAATTGTGAAGAATGCAAATTGACAGGACTATCGTACTTGGAGTCATTCATATTCCCCGATTATTTTGTTCTTAATAAACTTTCCATCTCATCATCAATGTTACTTGTACATGTGTTTCCATCATTACGTTGTATAGTACAAAAAGATAGATGCAAATCTAGTATTATGTGTAGGACTTGTGCAGCCCTCAATAGCTCAGTGGTAGAGCGTTCGACTGCAGAAGTAGCTAATATCGAATGGTCGCTGGTTCGACTCCGGCTTGAGGGATTTTGCTTTTGATCTCACATCCCGAAAATAAGCTTCAGATCCACAAAGTACTTCGTTATGTCTACTTTACTATAAACGTTTAATATCATCAAGGTATTATGTGAAACAAAAGAACTGTCCCAAAACTCTTGTTAGCATCCTAATTTGGCATCATAATAAGTTCAGGTAAAAGAGTATGATTATAGCACATCTGCTGCTTTGAAGTCGATGAACTTCGAACACCCAACCCTTTGCTTATTCCTTATACGTGCACGTTGTATGGTAGTCACTGTAGTGAATCCAGACACTAGAATCTCCTTTGGCTTTATCATTCTTCTTTCGCCATCAGCGATCTCTCCATCAAGCAACAACATGAAGAACTCAGAGCTTGATATCTCTACGTAGCTCCCCTCACTGTAGTACACAAAGCTTAGTCAATAATAGACTCGTGATCACTATTGGGTACAGATGGAAATACGCCTTGTTCTATGAGTCCCTCAAGGATGACCTTCTTGTTTAAGATCCTATCAACCATCTTTATCCCAGAGAACGACGTTTGCTCCACAATCCATATATTGCTATTCATCGTGGCTTTGACTGTTGCTGTCCTTGAAATGTTGTGAAGAAGAGCTATCTCGCCAAAAAGACTCCCTCTGGTAACCTATCGAATGAAAATACCTTCCTTTGTGACCTCAAACTCTCCCCTGTCCACTATATACATCTGGGATACAAGCCCTCCGTCCTGAATTATAACAGTTCCCTCATCGACGCTGTCCAGGGTCATTGTCCCAATGAGCTTCATCTTCTGCTCCGGGTTCAGGAATCCAAATGGAATGTCACAAACAAGGATCGAATCTAGAAACCTTACCGCTTCTACATCCTTTGGATAGTACTTCAGTTCAAATATCTCAGGAGATACGTTCTCAGAGTATACACTACTCCTCCTAGAGTTCCTCCACGCCTTTAGAACTCAACATTATCGTTGACACCAGCATTTGCCTGCAGTTTCACCAATGTGTCGTTAGAAACTAGCTCCCTGATAAACAGATCTAACTCTACACATGTTTCCGATTTACCAGCATCAACAACAGGTTGTAGATGTTTTCGATCAATTCCGAGTTGGTATTGAAATTCTGCTCGTTGAGCTTTCTCTCTATGGATCCTAATATCCTTTCCCTGCCAAAAATTTGAAGGGAACAAAATTTTCTGCTGATCTTCAATGAAGAACCCTATCAGGTATCCTCAATGCAACGCATAAATAGCATCTCAAGATTGCATCTGTATGCACCCACTGCACATGTGTCTTTATATTACAGGTTTTAGCAACTTCGATGTTTATTAAATTGTTTTTAAATCCATGTATAAACAAATCCCTGTTTGCAGATGAGATTTAACAGATTCCTGGACAAAATGAAGGAAAGGTACGATGTAAAAATATATCAGAGGGAAGATACTACATCTCAAACGGAGATAAGGCCGTTGAGATTCATGAATCAAATGTCTACGACCCGGTAGATATAGATAGGTTTTTCGATGGAAGTGCTCCCACTGTCGGAGACTTCGGGAATGTTGGGAAAGATGATCTACTTCCAAACCTCGGGAGTAGAGATCCTCTTCATAAAACAAGAAGAATGGTGAAGGGCGCGCTCGTTGATCCCATCTCTGATCTGTTCCATGAGATTGACAAGAGGAGCTCCTAAAGCTCAGAATCCAACCCACTGATCAACGTAGATCCAATAATAACACCATCGAAGAAGAATAGAAAAGGATTTTCACCCGATCCAGATCATCTTAAGAAAGCCAATAGCGACTCCAGATTTCCATTCTAAGATTGTTTGTGTTCCGGCAATGGCCATGTTCCCGTTGCAGAATATGCCTCAAGTACTAATGTGCTCGTATTTTGTGTTGACACTTCAGCTCCATGAAGCGAGGAGCCCATGTCACCAATAGTAAATTTTTCAGAGATCATACCAGTGAAGCCAAACAATTTTGTATTTGACGAAACGCTTTGCGCAGAGAAGGAGACAAGACCAAAGCTACTGCAGGAGTACTCTGCAGAAGAAGTGATGTGCATACTGAAGATGAGAATACTTGCAGTCACAACTAAGAAGACCAACTGGCCATAGAAGATCGGCAAGAGGGTGTCTGAGTCTATGTGGGATGTTGATCTGTCCAAGGCAGACCAGGGATGCTTTGATCCTCAAGGCAACTTTGTCATTGGGAAGGCCACACCATGTGTTTCCTCGTGGTTGGTGAAGAAGAACACAAATATATACGGACCGTTTACACAAAGGGAAATGAGGATTAAGATCGATACACAAGAGCTGGAGAGTACATTGATGAAGAGGGATAAGGACAAGGGGTTTGTATCATACGATGCCTTGGTTGCGGATCTGGGGGATTTCTTTTCATCGGACAAGCTGAATGAATATTTTAAGAAGAACGTAATTGTCGAGAAGACGTGTGCGAAGCCGCAGGAATTCTTCGATGATCTTTCTTCTGTATCCCTGAAAACATCTCCGATAAAGAGCTTGGATCGCTCGAAGATCCTCTACAAATGTATCAAGTCAAAGAACTTCATTCATGTGATAAAACCGTCAATAAAACTCAGTTATGTTGAGAGTAGAATCTCAGGAAAATCTTTCTCCGATGCCACTGCAATGATCTCGAACTTCACTGGCTCAAGGGGACCGAGAGTGAGAAGTTCCTGAAAATTTTCTTAAATGAATCTGAACTCTCTGTCCTGTCCGATGTATGCCCTGATGGCTTTGTTAAGGTACCGAGTAAGCCAAAGAAAGTATGCAAGAGGTAGTGAGGTTCAGTGTTTTACTTTTTCATTTGTTGATTGCTCAGAAAGCTTTCAGTACAATGTAAACTAAGCCGGTCGTTAATCTTCTATTCGAAGTAGATCTGAATCCACTGATATGTCAATTAAATGAAAGGTTTATTATAATCCAGAGATATTCCAATGTTTCCTGCTAGAGGACATCCAAAGAGTAATGAACTTATCATCTCTTGCTCCCCCACACTATGGAAATAAACCAATTTCAATATTAACTTCTTCACTGTCAGAGGCTAAAAAATGAACTTAAGTGTTGATCAGATTCCTAATGTAATTCATAATTAAAATAACGTAAGTCAAATAAAGCCACGTAAACGAGAAATGAAAAAATCCCCACTTAAAATCCCACACTTCCAGTCACAGTCGCAGCCACAATCACAAATGAAGGGAACGCGGTGGAAAATTACCGCTACGTGGAATAGATAAAGGGTAGCGTCAGCCCTTAGGGCTCTCCTTCACTCTCAGGTGCTATGGAAAGAGAGAGGATGCACACCTGTGCGTATAGTCTGTCCCTATACCTAAATACTCCTACATTCCTCCCCTCCCTATACCTATTACCTTCTCTCCTACCAGCCCCATGCAAGAGCAATGTTAATTTCCACTGCCCCACACTAAATAATCATATAATGCCCGGGCTTAACATCGCCAATCTTTCCATTACTTAACTGGTTGCCAAACGCAACTACTGTCACATCGTTCAAAATTTGAGTAACATCTGTCATAATTGGGTTCACATTGGTCAAAATATGATACGGATCGTTCATAATTGGGTTCGCCATCATGAAAAGTCGACCACTTTCTGATTTATTTTTGGTTGACCAGGAGGACCTACAGCCTTGATAATCGGTGCCATGTTATGAGAAACACAAATGGTCATAGACAAAATTTTATGTTGTTGTGTTACAAGGTGGTAATGTGTTGGGAAGGAAAGGGTTTGTAGGATGTAGGAAAGCAATTCCTACATTTCCTCCCACGGCTCCAGCCGCCCCACCTGTGTAACCCGATCCTATTGACACCATAATCTTAACTGTTTCTTTGTCAGGCCTGCCTTTTTGTTCAAAATCATCTTTCACGGCGGACTGAATCCGATAAGCGTCAAAAGCTAATGACACAAATAACGTCACGGCACCGATTGATTTTAATGCGTTGTTTGCCGCGCTAGCGAAGGTGACAACGAAATCCGGTATTCTGAGGTGAGGGTCAAAAGTTCCGGTCATCCTTGAGTTAACATTCATGTGGCAAAAATAGGCACCTTTGTGGGGTCTATCGAACCGAATGACCCAGTTTTTTTTTCGCGTGTTTAACGCTGATGTCAATTACGGCAAATTGAGTTGACCTGCTCAAGTACTTTGATGGAGCCAGATTGAATTTTCCAACTTGCAAATGTTTTATTACTGTTGCACCATTCCAAAGTTTACCACTGAAACACACAGCTTCATGAAAGGTTTTGAGCCAATTTTCTGTCGCAGTGGCGATCCTGGATTGCTTACCGCATGATGGACAAAAAAATATAAGCACAATAATAACCCCGAAACTGGACATAGTAATAAAACTATGAACTATGACAGTGGATGAAAAATACTATATGAAATGAGCAAATCCAGTAAATGAACGTTTGTTGAATTTAGCTTTTAAGCAGCAGTAGATGGTTTGGATTTAATAAAAAAAATGAGTACAACTACGTTAATGACATTATTTTACAATAGACAATTAACCAAATGATCAAATGTAAAAAATTCGTAAAGATTATTTTGAATACAATTACGGTGATGACAAGTTAGCTATACGAAGCTATGCAACTTGTATGAACTAGCGTGTGATTTTTTTACTGCTTGCTTATCATATCGTCGGTACATCTTTCAGCCGTCGGTACATCCATTTTCACTGGCTTAAATAATTGTCTATTATTTCCCCTATCTACTCTTCCGTCCAACTCAACTCCATTCTTCGCAGTAACTGCAGCAGCTTGAAAATTCCAATGTTACAAATTAGTCTACAATAATGTTAATTACATATACCATTTTTTCAAGTAAAGCAGAAAGAAAATCAGGTCGAAATAAACACAATTTTCTGCAAGAATTAATTGAAAACAAAACTCTTTAGAATAACCACAGAGGGACAATATTAATTTAGCGATAAATTTGAGGTAACACGATTATCTCCAATTAACTGGTTCTTTTTCGACCACTGATTACTCCACAACATCAATATTATTAAAACGCTAGGAATTGGCGTGCCTTTACGAGGAGGTTCGTACTTCGCGGTCGGCATCACTCACCATGGGCTTGATTTAGGCTCGCCCACGGAGTGGGCCGTGAATACTTGTTTGTTATTTACTTTTTTAGGTTCTTCTGGCCAATTTAATTTGTAAATAGCGCCTACGTTGACGCGCGAAGTTCCTAAAATATCGTGGAAAAATATTTTCTCGCTCAAATTATGTACTTGTAGTTTTGGCTACCATGTACCTTTATGGGTGATTTAAAACAGTGAAGTCCGTTGTAGTGTTATGAGTTAGCATTCCAAATCAAATGGAAAATGTTATAGGAATTAGGGTTTTTCCGTCAATGCGTAACTACCAAATTTTACTAAGGGATAGTATTAAAAGTTCAGCAAATTGCACTGCAGCAAATAATATTAATTTCCTCAGCAAATTGACTAAACAATCAGCAAAATGACTGAACTATCAGCAAATTGATTTAACTGAAGCAAATTGACTAAACAATCAGCAAAATGACTGAACTACCAGCAAAGTGACTAAACTATCAGCAAATTGATTAAAGTGTAAGCTAAATGACTGAACTATTAGCAAATTGACCAAATTATTAGCAAAATGAAATCTTAAGAAAGCTTTCAAAATAACCACAAAAGAACAAGCCTTTTCAAGTAAAATAAATTTTATTCCAGCAAAACGACTTTATACTAAACATCCATGCGTGTGAAACTATGGTGCTGCGAGAGAAGTGGCTTATTATCAATCCTAGATGTCGCCATCTTGCCCGGTATTATTTTAGATAACCAGCAATTAGCTTGGTCATAATGGAACCGAATTCCCAATATTGGAATGAAGCAATAATGTAAAAGCCTTTTTGGCACAAACTCGATACTGTTGAGGCAAGAATGAAATGGCCTTGGCCGTTGTTGAGATGTCACGTGAAAATTTGAATTAGCCAATAATAACATCCTCACCTGGTCGTTTACGAAATGTGATTCGCTGCTGCAGTACTCACCTGTTTACTTCATAATTAGCAAAGGCCAAAACACTGGTGCCCTGATAGTAATTTGTGTTTACATATAAATTGGATCCAGTGTTTGTTTAAGTTCTAAAGTTAATGTAAATATGTAGCATGCGTCACACTTAGGCATTTCTTCCTAATAATGGTTTTATTCAGTACAAGTGTAGGCGTAGGGTAAGCGTACACCTTTGTAGCGGGTTTCTGCGTTGGTTATTATTAATTTTGCCAATTTCTGTTATTTGCTTTTATTACGGACATACATACATGTATACTCCATTGCTTTCCGGCTTTGTTCGTTTGTCTCCGATGATATTTTAGCTCCGTGAAAATAAATATTCGCTATAAAGGTAATTTTTCAAGATTCGGAGAAATTGAAGAGATTACTGTTACCGGTGATCTGTGAGAGCAATGTTTGAAGTAGCAGAATTACCGGAGAATGAGATCTGTCCTCCAGACGAGTTCAGCTTCCCTTTTGAACCTTATTCTATCCAAAAGGATTTTATGAAAGCATTATTTACGGCATTGGAGAAGAAGCATATTGGAATTTTTGAGAGCCCTACTGGAACGGTTGGAATTTTTGCAGAAAATATTGATATACGTGATTGATATTTGTTGTTTAATGTGAGTGATCATGGAATGAAATAAGTGTCGGTATGACTGAAATGAGATTTTTGCTTTCAGGGTAAATCGTTGAGCTTGCTTTGTGGTGCGTTAACTTGGCTGGAAAAACACGAAGAACAAAGGAAGCAAGATTTAGACCAATACATTAGTGAATTTAATTTGGAGGAAGAGGGTATGAGATAATTATGAATGTTTAATAGTACTAATAGTTGATCGTTACTTGTTTCAAATGTGTTATATTTAGTTCTCATTTTCTGTAGAGAAATCTGTTGTTGCCTCGACAAACTGGATCACAAGTCAACATGAGTTAAGGAAAAAGAAGGAAGTAGTTTGCAAAGCGAAACGGGAGTTGCAGTTCTTGGAAGAAACTATTGCGAGAAGGAAGAAAGTTCTAGAGAATAAGAAGAAGAAGATGATGACTTTATCTACAGGTTACTCTAAGGGGAAAGGTAAAAGTGACAAAGAACCGATACCAGACAAAGACCAGGATGATGAATTTGACTACTTGCTGGACGATTTTGCCATTGGAAACTATTCTGATTCGGACTTGTCGGATGATGAAGATAAGGAGGAGAAAGAATTTTTCCTACTAAAGGTAGTCATTGAGAATCAAAAGGTTTAAACTGTATTACATGAAACCATTTCTTCTGCACCCGTAAGCATTTTCTTCCGCAGCTGACCCCGTCACTTAATCCGTCGCAGTTTTAATGTTAACAAACAGGTTGGATGTGAATGATCGCATTTTTGTTAACGGTTGTACTATGCAAACGCCCAGACTCTATGAGGGTGCAGTCTTATTGTCTGTATTTTAAAAAAAATTACATTTCATACTAATTCCTTTTCCTTTCGTTATGCTAAAACTAGATAATTTTTGCATCCCGGACTCATTCCCAACTGAGCCAGTTTGTGAAGGAACTGAAGAGAACTTCATTCGGGAGTAAGGTCACTGTGTCTACTCTGGGATCAAGGCAAAATTTGTGCATAAATCCTGACGTCACGCGATTGAAGAATTTGTCACTTATTAACGAAAAGTGGGTCGTTGTAGTTGTAACTTTTATCCAATATTGTAAAATATAGAATGTTAAATCTTAAAACTTCGTTTTCTTGTATCAGATGTCTAGAACTTCAGAAGGGTAGCAAAGGAATAAAAAGTTCGGAGAACAAGAAGATGAAATCATGCTCTGGGTGTCCACATTTTAAGCAAAATGCAATCGAGGATTTGAAAAATACTGTAATTAAAATATTAAATCGAGTCTTTAGAAAAAAACTTGCCCTGGTTTGTTTAAATAATAAAGGATTATAATGTGCTAGATTTTATCCGAACCCATGGATATTGAAGACATTGTGGCAGTCGCTCGAAACGACCACAAAGCATGTCCTTACTATGCAACTCGAAAAGCAGCTAAAGAAGCACAACTAATTCTGATGCCGTACAACACAATCCTACATGGAGGAACTCGGGATGGAGTGGGTATACGCACGGAAAATTCTGTTTTGATCCTCGATGAGGCTCATAACATTATTGAAAGTATATCAAATATGTACTCTACGCAGATCAGTTCCATCCATTTAAAAGATTGTTTTAGTGCATTAGAAACCTACATTAAACGCTACATGGCTAGATTCAGTTCCAAGAACTTGTTGCTACTGAAACAAATTAAACATATCCTTAAAGCTTTAATGCAATTTTTAGGTAAGTATCGTATTGTATTTTCACAGTTTAGTGTGCTTTTTGCTCAAAATATTATTATGATTTTATTTTTGAAGTTGCTACTGCTTGAGTTTTTAACCGTAAGATTGTGTTTTAGTTAATGAATCAACAGAAGAGACCCAAAACTTGTATACTATCCAAGAATTCAAACGCGAGATAGGCATAGAAAACTTAGACTTGTACTCACTGGTGCGGTTTTGTGAAAAATATCGCCTGATTTTCAAGGTACGTAACTTTACCGGCTTGCATTAATATTAATTAACAAAATTTTTTGGACACAAGATATGTAAGCTGGAATATGTGAAACTTACACAGTTGAAAGGATATATGCAGCAACAGTACAAAAAAGCGTTGAAAGAAGAGCAGGAGAATTTGTTAAAAACGTTAAAGCCAGGAAAAAGCAACAAACAGACTACAGGTCCCGCGGCTGCAACAGCTACTACCTTAGATTCTTCTACCCTGCCGAAAAGTAACTCTCAGTCAATTCTAATGTTTGCTGAATTTATCAGATCTTTAAGGACTGCCGACCGTGAGGGAAGAATAATAATTGATCGTTCTCAGAAGAGCTACAAATTCTTGCTTCTAAATGTTGCTCCCCAGTTTAAGGATTTAGTCATTTCTACAAGGTCTGCAATTAGCAATTTTATTCATTTCAACTTGTTAGCGCCAGAAGTTTTAGCAACGTTTTACAAACGAATCAACGACCAGTTAATATATTCTGTTGTAGGAGCATTATACTAGCTGGTGGAACCATGAAGCCCTACGATGACATAACTGATCATCTTTTCGGAGGGTCTGCTTCGGGAAGAATTACTCATTTTACTTGCGACCATGTGATTCCTGATGAAAATTTGATTTGCTTAACGCTAACGAAAGGTCCAACGGAAACAGCTTTTGACTTCACATTTAAAAATCGTTCTTCACCAGCTTTGGTGAGAGTTATTAGTTTAATCTCGTTCTGTTTTCTGCAAAATTCTGGTTTACTTACTTTGAATTTCATGATTTTCCTTTTCTAGTTGGAAGAACTTTCTCAAACTATTCAGAATATAATTAGGATTGTACCTGGTGGTGTGGTATGTTTTCTTCCATCATATGATTACGAAGCTATACTGTACAAGTTCCTCCAGGATTCTGGAGCTTTCAGTAAACTTGATGGAAGAAAAAAGGTTCCAGTAGTATAATATAATTTTATTATTATGCAATCATAAAATCGCTTAACAACTGGGAATTTTCTTATCAAGGTCTTTCGTGAACCAAAAGATGGAAACTGCGACGCAGTTTTATCTGAATACTCACGTCATATTCGCATTTCTAAAAATGGAGCTATTCTATTTGCTGTCGTCGGTGGGAAGCTTAGCGAAGGAATTAATTTTAGTGATGATCTTGGACGATGCGTTATGGTTGTCGGGTTACCGTTTCCGAACATTAAGAGTTTAGAAATTCAAGAGAAGGTTCGACATGCCTCAGCTTCCTTTGTAAGTTTGTATAACCAACTTTGTAAGCTTCCGCAAAATTGGAAATATGATCTAACAAGTTTGCTTTAAAAAGTATCTCTGTTAGTTGTATATAGTCCTATGTTAATTACAAAGCATCATAGCACTAAATTGTTGTAGGCTATTGTGTAATGTGTAATCTTTAATAAACTATACTTCTTTTCTTTCAGGGCAAAGATAAAGGCGAGGCTCTTTTAACCAACATGTGCTCCAAAGCTGTGAATCAGTCAGTAGGTAGAGCAATTCGCCATTCCAATGATTATGCAGCAATCATTCTCATTGACCAGAGGTTCGCCAGGGAAAGTCAGCAAGCTCTTCTTCCAAACTGGATACAACAACGGTCCCAAATTTGTGGGAAATTTGGCCAAGTCGTCCAATCTGTCGCCAAATTCTTTTCTTCCAAGAAACGCTTAGAGTAGAAAACGTGTCCCCAGCTGGCGGCTCTTTCATTTGCCAGGTTGTATGTTGTATCTCATATGTTCCTTATTTAGTTTAGCGCAGAATACATTATATGAGATTATAGTACAAATGAACAATGGTAAAAGCTATATAATTTGTAATAATTAGTATATTCGCTGATTCATTATAGACAACGTTATATTATTTGTATGTGCTCCGAAGTTTTGTTACTTTTGTTACTCATACAATAATCATGTTAGTTATTGAATACTTTTGTCCTGATAATTATATATTTTCGTGTCCCAAGAATAACAATAGATATAAAATGAATATATTTGTGCCTATGAAGAATGTGATCCTAAGTCTACATCTGTAAAGCATTACTACTATATGATACGACTCTCTCTTCTAGCACCTTACAACTTTTCTAAACTTTGTGCCGCATGCGGTTACTATCTATATTAAGCTGTGAGGAATTGAATGACCTTGAAAACATTGAATAAGTTGAAGCTAGATTTGAAGTACTGATGCCAACGGCCATACCACGTTGAAAGCACCAGTTCTCGTCCGATCACTGAAGTTAAGCAACGTTGGGCCGGGTTAGTACTTGGATGGGTGACCGCTTGGGAACCCCCGGTGCTGTTGGCATCAATTTTTGTACTTTTTCCATCTCATCTCATCATTTTGATCTTTTGTATTTCCAAAGTCTCATCCGCATAAAATAACGTTGTGGCGCGATTCTGCAATGAACTGTGACTATACGTTAAAACCTTCACTTGATCTTTGCTGATGCAGTTCATTGAATTGTTAAAGCATCTAAATATCTCTAATATAACAGCCTACATTTTTCAGGGACTCAGAAATTTTATCTAAAGAATGCTTCATAAAACCTAACTTTATTATGTATATAAACACTCCCAATTTGTTCTAAAAATGTATACATACAAATCCAATGCCTACTTATGAGATATGAAACTGAATCTATCATTTCATGTCCCGTGAGATAATATCGCTTCCTACAGTATTTTATTGATAAATACTTGCTTTTTTCCTTGACTTGTAACGTAAGCCTCCTCAAACTCCATATGGCCCTCAAGCCCGTATATATGAACCCATACACGAGTAAATGAAACTCTAATACAATTTTTATACAACTATAAGTATATACAACTGGCTTCTCCTTCCTCAAATCCATCCTTTTACTGATATGCATACACTTCACCTGCAAGCCATATCTACCTCGAAAGGATAACTCGAGCCTCAAACAAAATACAGCAACGACAGGGACAGTCACTACAGTATATACGATTTTACTATGCGAACGCTCCCTTCTATATGGAATGGAGATCATATTTGTTTTTAGCATCACGAAAGCGAAAGCCAAAAGCCGCTTCAAAAACCCCGTCACTTTTAAAGGGATAAGTTTAGCGATGTAAGCCGCCGTAAAGGAAAAATAAATAAAATATACGACTTTCGACAGATCAAAACAATAAGCCAGCATTTCGTAACTTCGTATTGTAAGAAAAAGTGTAATTGTCAACAAGAATTGTTACATTTAGCCCTTTAAAAGTGTGTGTTGCTTGTTGGAGTTTAGTATCATTTTTAGTGTCTGTTTTATTCTGAAATAATCTTTTAATGGTTTGCGTTATTGTTATTATTGAGCACACTTTTAATTCATTAGGGAATTTTGTGATATAGTTGCTAAATATGAGTATACCACCAATTTCAACACCGAATCCCGGTGGTGCCCCAGAGCCGGACTGTGGGGAACAAGTGAAAGCCCTCATGAATGAATTCTCGGTAATATTTTTTAAACATTAGCATATAGGATGGGTGAGAGAGAAGCGTCAAAATAATGACGTATATCAGTGTGAAGCATGGGATAAACTCCTCATATGAGCCTTGTGTGAGTCATAGGGGAGAAAGTAGAAGAAAAATGCTAAATAATAATTTGACTGTTTGTGTTTACAGGAAATTCGTGGAATACAATCCGCTTTCAATGCGTTCATGATTCATGATGAAAAATCCAATGATGAGCTCTATGCTTCAATTTTGACAAGACTGGAAAGTACGTTTGAGGAAGCTCCGAAGGAAACTGTGGATGTTGGAGTGAAGCAGTTGATAACTACGGCAGGGAAAGGTGGAAATGTTGAGACAATTGATATCGTGATGCGAATGCTGGAGACTTTAATTAATAAAAATGTTATTCCCGCAAGGTAAATGTATAAATTGTTACTGAGAATAGAGAAACGTTGAAAAAACTTTTCCTTGTTTTGAAAGCTTAATTTCGTGTCGGAGATAATTTGTTGTTCCAATAAATATTAATGAGATCGATATTTCAAATGTTTTGCTACAACACTTAAACAAAGACTTTATGTTGTACTGAAAACTAATAAGGGGACTTTTTCTTGTTTGTTTGCTGGTATAGATCGACTTGTGAAATGCTACTGGAAAGTGATAAAATGACGTACAAAAATACAAAATTTTGGAATAGCAGTTTTATACTGATACGTAAAGTGATTGATAAAGTTGACTACAAGGGTGTGAGAGAAGTTATGAAGGTGAGATTGTATTAACAATGATTTTTGTTATATGCTTGTGAAAATTTATAAATTTATTATCCTAATGTTTGATGGTACTTGATTTGCAGACATGCTTGGAAAAAATAGCATTATTCCCAGCACAAGTTCCGCAGGCTTATTTACCGCAACTAAATGCGCTGCTTAGATTACTGGAACATATATTTGATCGGAAGGCCTGCCTCTTGCCGGCTTACTTCATTGTTAATGAAGTACTTAAATCGTTTCCGGAGAACCGGAATTTCCCACATTGGACCATATCTAAATTGTTGGGCACCTTTGTTGATAGTTTCCGACCAATCACGGAAATGGTTAGTGTAATAGGGAGATCTAGGATGATGCCAATCGTCGAGCACTCGGGTCATGCTGGGTTTTTAATACATTCGTGGAAACTCGACCCTCTCTCTTTACGCTTCGTACTTAAGGGGAATTTACCTTATGATACTGAATTGTTACAACCACAAGAGCGGCTTTTGCGGTACATTCTGGAACAACCTTATTCAAGAGATATGGCTTGTGCTATTCTGGGGTTACAAAAGCAGGTAGTTAAGAGAAAGAAAAAACTAATTTTTCATGTAAAGGTTTGTAGAATGCGTTATAGAAATGTAATGTTCACTATTGGAATAACAGCAAAAAGTCCGCTGCAAAGCTTTAGAGGATCGGTTGGTGGAGTTGGTTGTCATTGCAATGGAAAAGACTGAATCCGAAATGAATATGGCTGGCGATAACCAGTTAGGATTTGAAGAAATTTCTGGAGCGACAATGTGGCTTTGGCAACATTTATCCACTCAGTTGATTTTTTTCGTCCTTTTTCAGTTCTCCAGCTTTCCTCATATTGTTATGGTTGTACAGGATAAGGTACGTCAATGCAGTGAGTTTAAGAAATGTTTTTGAGGAGTAAGAAAATGAAAGCTGTTGACTTTTTATGTTGTCCTATAGCTTTCCGAAGTAAAACTTTTCAAAGGAAGAGATTTCCTTATGTGGATTTTGCTGCAATTTATTTCCGGTAGCATTCAAAAGAATCCGGTAAGTCGTTCATGTAGCCAAATTTAACTGGTGTTATCTGAATTCTGAAAGTTTCCAGCAAATTTACCTTGTGGCTTAATTTCATAATTGTGTGTTTTATTCCGTAGCTCAGCGACTTTCTGCCTGTGCTGCGGCTTTACGACTTGTTGTACCCCGAGAAGGAACCATTGCCCATACCTGATATTTCCAAGCCGTACTGCACCTCTCAAATGGCAGCCACTTGCATTTGGATTCATGTTCTTAAGAAAGCTCAAACTGAAAATAATTTAACATTACCTCGCCCCCTCCCTGCTACTCTGAAAAAGCAGTACGAGTATCTCCAAATGCTTGTCCAGCCCAGTGGCTCACAGCCTCAACTGCTCATGAATGACTACCGAATAGCTCTACTATGCAATGCTTTCTCCACCAATCAGGAAGTTTTTTCTCGGTAAGTGACCGTTAATCTTCTCACCGTTAAATTTTTAATTTACGAATTTTTGTTTTAAATTTGAATCTAAGTTCGTTTTTGTTACAGACCAATGGCAGCTTTAGTTGAGGCAATTCATGGTACAAACGTAAGTAGTGTGAGCCCTGTCCCAATGGCTCCTCTTTCTGTCCAGGTCCTGGATTCCTTAACTGTCCACACAAAAATGAGCTTAATTCATAATATCGTCACACATATTATGAAAATTGCTCAGTCCAAGACAAATCAGAGCCTGGCTCCCGCTCTAATTGAAACCTATGCAAGACTTCTTGTGTATATGGAAATAGAATCTTTGGGAATAAAGGGCTTTATAAGTGAGTTTTTTTTACGTTTAGAATAATAAATAAGTATTCATGAATCGTGATCAGCTTTCAAGACAATGTGTTTGTGAATCTTTAGCTCAATTACTTCCTGCTGTATACAAATCTCAAGCCTGGGGAATATTGCATACATTGCTGGAGATGTTCTGCTACAGATTACACCATATCCAACCTCACTATAGGGTGCAGTTGCTTTCGCATTTGCACAACTTGGCTGCAAACGCTCACACAAATCTCATCCAGCTACATTTATGGTATGCAAGTAGTACTGATATTTTCAGTTTTTCTCGTACAATGTGGCCACACGCATAAAAAATTTGGACAATAATTGTGGATTTCAGCGTGGAAATGACAGCCCTACGACTTATAACTGGTTTCGATAGCAATGATGTTCATACTCAGCTGTCGCGCACACCTATGGAATCCAAGCAATTAGTATCTCAAGAGTCAGAGGAACTAAACAGAGCTTTGGTACTAACAATTGCACGTGCTATTAATGTCACTGGCTCGGATAGTAACACAAGTGGTACTGGAGCGTGGTTTAAAGAAATTTTAGGTGCTATCATGCAAAGTACCCCGCATAATTGGTCAACTCATACACTGCAATGCTTTCCTCCAGCCCTGGCTGAATATTTTTCACAGAATCAAGTTCCCAAAGAAAATAAACAACAATTAAAGGTACACAATCGTTACTTAATACTACTTTAGCTTTTAACGTTTAGTTGACCAAGAGTTCCGATTCATTGTGAGTTTTGTTTTTCCAGAATATGGTAGAAGAAGAGTATCGTAACTGGAATTCCATGAGTAACAATGAGATGGAATTAGTAGAACATTTCTCATCTCAAAAAAGTCCACCGCTTTTCCTTTGCATTGTGTGGAAAATGATTTTAGAGACAGACAGGATGAACCCAACTGCTTTTAAAATCCTTGAACGGATCGGTCCTAAAGGCTTGTCAGCTCATTTGAGGAAATTCTGTGACTATGTTGTAAGCGAGTTTGCAAATGCTGGTGAGTTAGGAGCAAATCAAGTTTATGCATTGTATATTTGATGTTTCAATTCTATAATGACCAGATTGCTGTATTTATTAGCCGCAGGAAACCACGTGAACAAATTAACGGACGCGATTTTAAATCTGGTTTGGAAGTACCATATTGTTCCCTTTGACAGGCTACTTCTTTGCATGGTAACTAGAGATTTCAAATTTATTACGATTTTTATTCTACTATTTTTGCATGAAAAAAAAATACTCACTTTCTAAATTTTTCTAGGCTTTAAGAACTCAGGAGGGAAATGAAGCACAGGTATGCTTTTTTATCATACATTTGTTAATGGTGAAGCCAGCGGAATTCCGGAACAGAATACAGGATTTTGTCAAAGAAAATTCTCCAGAACATTGGAAACAATCAAATTGGTACGCTGTTTGCCATTCATGTCGCTTATCTTTTAATCCTCCAAATGGATTTGGCGAAAATTGATCTAGTTACTTGCCAGGTATCATTATTGTTTATATTTCTGTCATTTTATAGGCACGAAAGGCATAAAACTTTCAATTCTAAATTCCCTGAAACATTCTTGTTTGAAGACCAGTCTCAGAACCAACTTCCAGTGTATTTTGGCAACGTGTGTCTAAGATTTTTACCTGTAAGTGGGATTTATGTTTTCTACTTTCAAACAGCAATTGTCATTGCTTAGAAAACATGGGGTTGGATTGTATTGTACTCTCAAGGCTATGTAAATTCTGTTGTTTATTTGTAGGTTTTCGATATTGTTATTCATCGATACTTGGAAATCAACATTGTGGGGAAAAGTCTTGAAATGATTCTGGAGCATATGGGGGCGTTGTATAAATTTCATGGTTCGTTCTTGACAGCCATTTCATATTTGTGATGAGTAATATCCATCAATAAAATATTAAATGTCAAAATTGTATCCTACAGATCGACCGCTAACGTACTTGTACAACACCTTACATTACTACGAAGCACGACTGAGAGATAAGCCTTTGCTTAAGAAAAAATTGGTATCAAGTATTTTAGGTTCTTTAAGAGACATCAAGCCACCCAACTGGGCTCTGTCAGACCCATATATAAACTACATGCAGAACGGAAACGATGAAGCTACATGGACACCTGATTTGGATTACTATGCCGCCTTACTGTCCCGATTTGTTGACGGTATGGTAGTAATTGACATGCTGTCAAGCGTTTAGATGAGAAGTTGTTAATTGAGTGTGCTTGAAGTAATTTGTCCTCGTTGGTTATTTAGTGGTAGAGGGCAAGAAGCGTTTCTTCACTGGTGTTGATTGGCGGTACAACGAGTTTCCCAACCCAGCTGCTCACGTTTTACACTCAACTTGTGTGGAAATAATGGCCCTGCCTGTCCTTTCGGAAGCAGTTTGTAACTCGCTCATAAAGGTGGTGACACAAGGGAATGCATTAATTGATTCCACTGAAAACAGCGGCATTGACCTGGAATGTTGGTTCAATGCCGCGGGGCTGATACTAGTATCGCTCCCCGAAGTTTACTGGTTACATCTACATGAAAAATTATCGAAGACGGTGGAAAGCCTTGTTACATGGGAGTACAAACATTCACCCTTAGTTTTATTTAATTTCAAACTTGTTAATAACAACCATCTGTACAGCGAGTACGCAAACTTACTCGGATTAATTCATGCCGTTTGGCATCATGTTGGCACTGGACACATTCACCATATCCTAACGTATGTACCTATGAATATCACGACTTGATGACATGAAAGTCATTTATTTTTGTTCACGATTCTTTCTCTCAATGTCTGCAGATTGATGACAGATACCTTTCCCAAGATCGTCACCACGGAAATACAGCTTCTTTATGTTTGTCACATGATCGGACCGTTTTTACAACGGTTTAATGGAGAGAAGCCACAAATGGTTTGTAGGTTGACTGTTGCCCTGTATGACCTTTTAGAAATTGTGGATAAAGCCACGCCTGCAGATGCAGCTTTTGCTTACATGGATGTATTCTGCGACTTGTTGTGAGTAACATTTACGCTTATACCAACAATTAAAACTCAAATTTTTATGTACTTGCAGTGTTCCAATTCGTACTTTTTTTTTAAAATTCAATAGATATCACATAAAGTACATGTTCACTGGAGATATTGTCAAGAACGAAGTTGAGGCTAAAATACGGAACTTGCGACCTGCTCTGAGACTTCGGCTGAGATTCATTACTCATTTGAGCATAGAAGATATTTCTACTAGTACCGCCAGCAACACCTCAGCTATAAATGTTAATTCCACACAGTCATAACTAAACATAGCTTTTTTATAAAAAAAAAACAGAAAGCTTTTTTTTTTACTAAAAATATTGTGAACACATTTTGTATGTACGCAGTAATTTATTCTTGTTGTCAATGAAAAATGCTTTGAATTCTTTTAGAAACAGTCAATTCTCAATTCCTTTGTATGTAATCAGCAATTATGCATCAATACTTATATGCCCCTTACTGTGCTGTTGTAAAAAAGATGGTCCATAGGATTACGAAGCTGTAGAGTAGTAATTTACGAATTGTGTTTTATTTAGGATGTTACTAGCACAGGCCAAATTGTTTTAATTTGAGAACGAATTAAAAATTCAGTAACATTCTTTCAAAGAATCTCTAAATGTATGATAAAGGGAATTTAAGCAGCTGCTCCTTCTTCTTTCTCAGAGGCAGTGAGCAAGGAGATAACTCCAGCAGTGTTGATTTTTCCTCCACTAACTGGCAATTGCTCATAAGCATCTTCAACTTCATCAATGGTGAACTTGTCTCCGAAGGTAGTGAGAGCAAGTTTCAACCTGAAAATAGAACACACCGATAAGTAATTTTAGTTTCATTCGAAGAATTTCCGTTAATCAGTACTGCCATGCGTAGCCTGGCCCTAAACCAAGAGTCTAATCTTTAGTTTTAGGTGGTACATACCCAGTAGGCTTTAACCGATTCACAAATGAGTTACAATTGAACCATTAACATTTCGAATTACAAAAAAAATGTAGCCGTTTTCCAATGTATCATTTGTTCAAGAATAAGATGGATTCCGTGAAAAATAGTTTAGAATATCTTCGACTATTACAACTTATTAAAAAAGGTTGTAAAGGTCCGACACGATTATTCGGGGATACATTGTACCCTCGTTCTTAAGTCACTGTTTATAACATTAAAAGAAGCTTTGTTTGCAAATACTTTTCGGCGTCGATGCTGCCACCCTCATCGAAAGCCTTGAAGGCGTTGGCAACTACGGTATCATCGTCAGCAGTGCCACCGCCGGCCATACGGTTGGCGAAGATGGTGAGGAGCTGTGTCATGTTAATGGGTCCAGAAGCTTCCTTGAGCATCTCGTCCAGTTCAGAATCACTGGCAATGCGACCAACTTGATTGTAGGTGGCTCTCAAGTCGTTCTTGCTAATGATTCCGTCCTTGTCGGCATCCATGTATGTGAAAGCCTGTTAATTCACACATGAGCGAAATTTTAATAATTTTTTCAGAAAATATTCTTTTCGCGAACACTCTATAAAAAATTCGATGAGGTGAAACGTAGACTCACTTCTTTGAACTCAGCAATCTGAGTGGGGGAGAAGATGGAAAAGACATTGCTGCCTGATCTTTGTGCCTTTTTGGATGCTCGGCTCTATATACACACATACAATAAATAATGTAAATTAGCTGGAAATTTTCTTCAAAAGAGTAAATTTTTTAAAAAATTCAAAATGATTTTAACCACTATTTTTACGCAAAGGACAGACAAATTACAATCTAGTTAACCGGTCACCAAAAAATTAACATAATTTCACAACGTTTTCTAAAAGTTCTAAAAATTTCCAAAGTTTTTTACCATTGTGTCTAGATCGGAAAACTCTCAACTACACGAGAAGCAGGAAGAATGGAAATTAAACTTGCAAGGTACGAATTGCAACTGGGCCGAGAGTAGCTGAGTCTTGGTAGAAAAATTAGTTTTTTTAAAAAAAGAATAGTCCCCCCAGATGTACAATGTAAAGCGACCCGGATTCAATCTGTGCTCAACCAATCGTAAGCAAAAGCAAGCAAAATAAAATCATAACATTCCTCATCTGCAAAAAAAGAGCACACCCTATAAACACCCGGAACGGGCTAAGCTCATCGTTCAGTTTATTCTTATCTTGTATCTTCTTACACCTACTTCCTCATTTGGTCCAACCCCGCTTCCCTACCTATATTCGGCGTTTTATTATACTTAACAGATGTTGTTCGCTTTAATTCACAAAAATTGCGCACAATGAGACCGAACCTTTTCTCCCCAATATACTCACATATATATGCCTTCTTGTTTTATTAATGCCTGCCAATTTATGTATGCATGCCCGCCCAAACAATCTCCTTCTCCCATCTCTTCTCATCTTCTCCTCCTCACCCCTTCTTTCTAATACATACATACCTTTCTCAACCAATCTCACAAAAACAATTAAACTCGTTCTTAAAATCCCAAAAATCCTAAATTAACATTCGCGATTCTTATCCCCAGACTTTTTCTCCATTTCACCCAGAACAAAATCCATCTAACAATCTACAACATAAGTGCTAATAATAATACACTAAAATGCTACGCAGTACATACGACTATAAATACAATCTCTTATCTCAACCATCTCGAAAACATACATATTCCATATAAATCATATTAAAATAAATGAGCACATACATTGTCATATTAAAACACAGAACCCGGAAGAAAAGGAATTCAGATCGTTCATTCTATCTGCTCACAATATCATGTTCTAAAAATAAGCAAAAGTAAATGCCAACAGCACCGGGGGTTCCCAAGCGGTCACCCATCCAAGTACTAACCCGGCCCAACGTTGCTTAACTTCAGTGATCGGACGAGAACTGGTGCTTTCAACGTGGTATGGCCGTTGGCATCAGTACTTCAAATCTAGCTTCAACTTATTCAATGTTTTCAAGGTCATTCTTGACATCTCCCTTTTTCCACCTCTATTAAGCTCAGAACAAAATAGGTAAAAGCTTCCACTCTTTTGCCATCTTCTGTCCCTATGTTTGTGGAATATTCTTCAGTCTATATAGAACCCTCGCATTTTACTCTAAAATCCTGTAGAGATCTCTCAAGTCAAAACATGAATGAGAAATATCCCTGAAGGAAATTAAATGAGGGAAAGGAAGATCTCAACGTAAATCCAACATATGTATCCTCTATGGCTCCCTTCTCCGCACAACTCTATAAGCAAGTTGTGTGTGTGTGTGTATGGGAGCAGGAACTGCTTATATTATTTGCTGTATATGTGTAAAGTGTAAAGCTATACGTATACTTCCCACAGTACGAACGAGTGTATACGCGTACATACATGTAGAGAGGATTGAGTTGGAAAGTGTATAAGCAAAGTTGATAGGGAATAATAAAGGGACGTATATTATTATGTATTTGTGTAGTGAGGAGCTATTTGAGAGTTTGAGAGTACTTTTAAAGTAGCTATAGAAATCACATCTCCCATCACATCACATGCAATAATAAATATATAGACAAATTTGTAGTAGGGGGATTCACAGCAGGACATATATTAGACAGTTCTTTAATAATTATAGTATAATTGAACATGCAGTTGTTTCCCCCAACAAAGCAACATTATATAAATCTTGTCTTCTATATTCTTGCATTATTTAAACCTTGATTGTTATTATTTAGAATTTGTGGGAAATAAAAATTTTAATTGACCCTTGTACTCTTCGACATATATACGTACTTACAAGGTTATACATGCTTTTGTATACAAGAGATATTTTTTGAGTGTAAATAATAAATAAAATTCACTACGTGCATTTTTGTCTCTAGCTTACAATATAGTATTTACTAGATACTATATAGAAATAGAATACGAACAACAAGTGAAGTGATCGATGTACAGTGCGAAATTGCTTTATTCGCTGTAATCTTCCCAGTTGCAATTTTGTTTATGTCATCAAGTTTTTAGAATTTGGAGAAAGTAATTTTTGTGCCAAAAATTTTGCTTGCTTGTGTGTGTACGATGTACGATATGCAAGTAAGTGTGGAATTTCGTAATATAATGAGAGAGGCTAGGAATTATTATTGTGTAGTTGGTATTTGGTATTGTTGGAATTTTTATGTTCATTTGTGTTTATTACTATTGCAGAGAGAATAGTGGAACTGATGAACTGTTGACACATCATAGAAGGGGACTGGATTTTACTGATAAAAGTAAAACATATTTGAAGAGCTTTTGACATCACTAGGACTGATTCTTTGGGAGATTGTTGGGATGTGGAAATTGAGGGGAAGAGAAATATCCTGAGGGAAAAAGATTTTTTTATTGATTGTCAAAAATTTTAAGGGACAATTTTTCAAGGGGATCTTTTAGTTTGGACAAGTTGGTGTGCGGTGGGGAGTGATATTATTTAGTTTCGGCAAGACTGGAATTATTTTTGTAATTGGAGATTTTGGGGGATAACTGCGTGGAATAATGAATCAGTTTTGCAGAAATTGAATATTTTTATGATTGCTTATCTACAAGCAAGGAGTTGGGTTTGAGAGGAGGAATTTTCCCGAAGACTTTAGCCATATGGATTCAGGTATGTAAATTCAGGAGGGAATTTTTATTGAGTTTGTAATTTTGGATGGTATTTATAATTGTAAGGGATATTTTGAAAGTTTCTGTTTTTGTGGTTAATTTTTTTAAAGGTGTGGATGGCGACAGTTATTAAGAACATAATTTTTAATGGAAAGGAAAGGGAATTGAGATGGGAATTGAATCACGGGTTGGAAGTTATTTTGAGTTTTTGATATGTTCATATAGGGAGCTTGACACGATCTGGGGTGGTCCAGGATCCAGAGAAGTTCTACCAGAAGTATGAAGCTATTAAGGAAGAGTATGAATCCTTGCGAAATCGATATGAGGTGCTTATTGCCACACATTCGGGCACGGCGAATAAGTTGGAGTTGTCACAGGTTTGTTTTTTAATATTATTACTGTGTTTATGAAGTTGAGTTACTTAATAAAACGGGTGGTTTATACGATTCTTCTTGAGTACTTTTATTGGTATACAAAGATTTTCTCGTTTGAATTTACGTGTGTTATTCGAGAAGCTTATACAATCATTTATATGGCAAAATCAACCGCAAAATAGCAGCAGCGTATATTGTTTCGACGGCGAAATATTTTTGCCACCGCTTCTTGGTTATAAAATCATTTTTTGTTTTCCATCCTGTGTATAAACTTGTTTTGAGCATTGTGATTATAGTATAAGCTTATTTGTCGAAATTGAGCTTTCTATACTCCCGTTTCTAGTGCTTGATTTTTATGGTAGGATGTAGGATGAAGAATGGGGATATGTATGCATAATGAAATTTGAAAGCTTTTTTATGATTGATTGTTGGCGTGTTGTTATTTTAATCTCATTGTCAGTTTCAATATTTTTTCTATCATCTTTTGTTTTATAATAGGAGGAAGTGAATCGAGTTAAGAAACTGTACGAGGAAGCCCTTCAGGAAACCAGTACGGCGATTCGTGAGAGAAATGGACTGAAGCAACAATGTACAGCAGCTATTCGACAGTGGGACTCTGCCTTGAGAGAACTCAATGAGTACAAGGAAGCGTTAACTAAGGTATTTTTATTCTTTCAACCAGATTTGACATTTGACTGACTAATTGCCGAGAAGTATGTTTAATGAAGATATTAATTGTATTGCGGTGACGCTCGAATTTGGTACATATGTTATATGTTGTTCGTATGCATGCACTCACTGCAATACATTATGCGAGAAAGGGTATTATTTATTATTTCGATTTGAGCTTTTGTTCCTTCAGTAATATTGATTTTAAAATTATGGTATGATTGAAAACTTACAGGTGCAGCAACAGCATGAAGAAGCAATGAAAGAGATCAATCAAGCAATGGCAGTGCGAATTAAATCCAATAAGGATATCAAGCGCCTAACCGAAGAACGGGATGCAGCTTTGCAAGAGTACTCACTTATAATGAGTGAACGGGATCAGGTGCACCGAGAGCTGGAGAAGTTGACGGATGATTTGTCGCAAGCGAAGAAGCAGATAAAAAATCTGGAAACTTCTAATAAAGAACTCGGTGATAAAGTCACAGGTACAATATGGACAGTGAATGATTTCGTAGTTTTTTCACTGCAGTTTTTAGAATATTTCGTAGCTATCATTTACCTAATTTTACTGAGATTATAAAGTAACATTATACATTTTTTGTAAATTATAAGAGCGTTTTAATAACTTAGTATGATAATATTTTACTGCTGCGATATAATTGATAACGGTAAGATGCAATTACGAGGATGTTTACTTATTGTACTTGGTGCATCGTTTTGAGCATGAATGCAACTTTGAATTTATTCCGTAATCGATAATAGGACGAAAACTAATATACTTACTACTTCGTAAAACAGAGGCAGTTCAAGAGGCGGAAGTATCAAAACGTCGCCGAGACTGGGCTTTTAATGAACGAGACAAAATTGTGCGGGAACGAGAAAGTCTACGAACCTTATGCGATCGACTTAGACGCGAACGAGATCGAGCAGTATCAGATTTAGCTGAAGCTCTTAGTGAGTCTGAAGATATCAAAAAGCAAAAGAACCTGGCTTCCAAGCAGCTGAAGGAATTGAAAGAAAGAATTGAAATTGAGAAGGAAAATCGGTCTATGAGATTCCAGTACTTATCTAATTCTTCCAGTTTTTCTGAATCAAGAGATTCTGCTATTGACTCGGATATGCCTTCTGGACATTATAGTATTAAGGTGAACAAATTTCCGCGGGAAATTAATGTTTATTATTTGGATTATGCAATGCAACGTGTAAAACTATTTCACTTCTGATGTAGCTTCCCAACGTCCGAGGAGCAGATCATGGGTTAGTGCTTGAGCCTGGAGTTTACATTTCAAGGATCGTGCCTGGATCTCCTGCAGCTAAGGAATCCAATTTGAATATTGGGGATAGAGTTTTGTATGTACGTGAAAAACTGTTTAAATCTTTTTTAAAATCGCGTATATATTATTGTATAAGTACAGTATATATATGTATGTCTAGTATTTTCAAGTCTTGTTACTTAAATCGAAAATAAATTGCTATCTAGATAAATGACACTCCAATTGACAATGTCCAAGATGCGATCCTAGCCCTCTCCGAAGACATCGACCCAATCGTGCTCACCTTGTCGCGCAGCGCAGGTCAACTTGCAAGTCCTATGAACACTGTGAATCAGAAGTTGGGAATAAATCCCATGCCTATGCAAAAATCAGGAAAAAATGCGAATCAGATAGCGTCTAGTGGAGGAACGAATGCATCCACCTCTTCTTTGAAGTCGGACAAATCTGATAATGTCAGTTCATCTCATCACAGTGGCAACGTTGTAGTCAGTCAGTCTAGCTCATCATCTCGAAATCACCATGGAGTCAAATCCGGGTTCAAGGACATTTTCCGTGTTAAACTTCCTAATCGTAAGAAGTTATCATCACCTGAAGAAGCCATACTTGCCACCTTAGACTCTGCCATTGATTCTGGGGCTGCTGGAAACAATAGTTCTAATACTTACAGGAAACAGAGGAGGAAGAAGAGTGGTAGAAGCAGTGGTTTTAGTGATAGTGCCAATCGAAATGGAACCTGGCCAAGGGTGTTAGCGAATCGAGTAAACAATTCCTATACTTTACCGCACCATAATGGCGATCATCACGGAGGTCATTTAGGCCTACCAGATGTGAGCAGTGGCAATAATACTGGTCAGGGAGATGCTAATAATCAAGGAAACAGTGCAATGCTTCAGCAGCAACAGAAGCAACAGCAACAGCAGCAACAACAGCAACACAACCGACAGGAGTATACTTCGTATGGGCCTTATAACACTCAGAGCAATACCGTTTGTGTACGGAGGAAGGAACGCGGTACTATTTCTTCCCTTAATTGGGAATTAGGGACTCCCATTCCAGCCAAGAGTGTTGGAGCCATTACAACGTCTACAGCTTGTAGTGGAAAAAGTTCAGGTGGGAGGTTTGATGGCCAAGGAAGTGCTTTACCGCCGTCTGTTATTCAGCCACCTCACCACCGATACTCTTTTGGAGTATTTGACCAGTCTCCTAGTTCTGCAGGAAAAATAAGCAAAGGGTAAGTAATTTTGAATAGTAATAAGAAAAGCAAATAATATGATGGGTAATAAATTTGTTAATCGAACTTTTTAGTAATTTTTTCTTGGACTTCGTTTATTATTTAGCGTTCCAGAGAGAAACAGCGTAGTTCCTACGCTTATTGATCGTTCTGATGGTTCGAGCATTGATTTTTCGGTCAAATCTGGTAATATGGAGATCTTGGAATATTATGTAAAAAGAATGGTTAAGAACCAAAATAACAGCAGTGAGAGCGATCATTTGGACAAAGTTGTAACTCCTCCATCATTAGCTCTGTCGAATGTTCGAAATGTCGGTGGTGGACAAAGTGCAAATGGTAATGTACAAATATACTTATACAACGAATCAATTGTCCATGGGGTTTTCAAGTTGATTTAACTTGTAAATGCGTTTGTAACCACAGTTCTTAGTCATCCCAGTCAGCATCAGTCCCCTCTCTCGGTAGGAGTTCCCGTCACATTGGACCGAATTCCTAATCGATTTGGAACTTACTCCAATCCACGATATTCGTTGCATCATCACGATATCGGGATTCAAATGCCAATATCTTCTGCGAACGGTAACTCTGGAACCATCCCATTGGCAATGCCTAAAGCTAATAATAGTTTCGCGTTTGAGCCTACCTTCCACCATAACCATTCCCATGGTGGGGATCACGGTTCCATATCAATCGGTGCTGCTGGCGGTGTGGCTGCTAGAGTGGGAGGAAATAAGATCAATTTTTTCCGCAATTCAGACGATCTTCTTCTTCACCCGAGCTATCCTATTGAACTGTCAGGAACGTTTCCCCGAAATCGAGAACCTCACAGAATACGAATCCCCTCAAACCAGAGTGTAACCAGCAGAAGCTCCGCGGAGAAATTTGATTTAAGGAACAGTCCTATGCCTACATTTCACATCGATGTAAGTTTTGTAAATCTTGTACTCCTAGAATAGTACAAATTTCAAAGATTTGAAAAAAATATATTTACACCATACTTAATTTTGTCTGCTTACACGCAAGGCCGAAAAGAGAAAAATAACGGTATACTATTAAACAGTTAAACATTTTTACTAGCTTAAGAAGTTGTCAATTGGTGCTCTTTATGTAAACTCGAGGTTCTCAGTTCTCATTCTGTTGTTTTGTTCCAGTTTGTTAAATTACAACGTGTTTTTGTTTTCCTTGCACGTATAATTTTTAAAGCAATCCCCTTTTTAATCAGCTTGGTTCGTGTTAATAATTTGATTCCATTTTCTAGGTTTTGGATCCCGGTAACCCAGCAGGAGCTTCTGATTTTGGTACATGGCCACGGAAACCTACCACAGGATATCTTCGAAAGGTTACAATTGAAAAGTATGACAAAACAACTGAACCTTTGGGAATACAGATATCCTGTAAAGCAAAGGATGGCGGGGTTTTTGTGTCATCAGTCACAGAGAATTCTCTGGCCTCTCAAGTTGGACTACTGGTAACAAACATGTTTTCAATTATTCGATTGCAATTCATGTCGCAAATTAATCATTTTGTACAGTGCCTAGTGTTTGGGGCAGCCTCCTCAAGGTTTAAAAGGCTTAGCAAAACTTAATGTTTCGTTGAATTAACAGATTGGTGACCAACTCCTGGAAGTCTGTGGAATCAATATGCGCTCTGCCACTTATAACCTTGCCGCAACAGTTCTTCAACAATGTGGTGATTTAATTACAATGCTGGTACAATATGCCCCTGAAAAGTACCGAGAAGAAGGTTGTAAGTGGTTGTTTTTAGTAACTTCATTATGAATTTTTGTACTGCGTTTGATGTGAAAATGTTTCATTAAATTTCATAGTAAGTTCCGGAAATCCATAGTAGCAATGCTTACTTTTTTTCAGACGATGATGGCTCCAGCTCTGACCACGACTCCAACTCCCACTCGGAAGACTCGTCGTCTGAGCACCATGATGAAAATAACTCGTCAATGTCGGATAACGAATCCCATTCATCCGCTCATTCCGGTTCCCCGACTCCTTGTAACTCTCCCCAATCGACCTTAGTGCGAAATTCAAAGAAAAACTCATCTGTTCATAGTAAAAATCCCAACAGCGGTAATCCAGGTGCCGTCCCTGGCTCTGGTTCTTCTTCAGGAGTCCCTGTGCAGAATGTTCAAGCTGCTCAAATAATGAACAAAATGGCCAATATGGCTATTAATAATGGTACTGCTAGCTTGAAGAAACATCAACCTTCCAATTCTGTTGGAATGAGTATGAATTCAGGATTGGCTGTAAATCCGGAAAATCCTCAGCAGCAACAAGTTCAACAGCAGCAACAGGGTGGAAAACAACAACAGCAGAAACAAATGCAACAGGGTCAACAGGTATTCTCTGTTGCTGTGGTTGGAGGGGATAAACAACAAGGAGGTGATGGTCAGTCTTCACTAAGGTCTTCAGTTCGGGAGGGAAGTTCAGGGGGAATGGATAAGCCGAGATTTCTCACATTGCAGCTTCTCAAGAATTCATCCAATTTAGGGATTTGTTTGGTGGGTGGCAATGTTGTGGGAATATTTGTTCATAGTGTCCAACAAGACTCCATTGCGGATAGAGTGGGCTTAAGGTATTATTTAGGTTTTGTTCTATTTTACTCTATCTATTCTATCTATATATCTATTTAGGTTGTTGTAGAAGAATTGTTCAAAATCCATCCAATTTTTTATTTGGAGTCAAATCACCAGTGGTTAACCGTTTTCATTCACGACAATTGTTTGTTTTCAATAGAACTGGAGATCAAATTTTGGAGTACAATGGAACGGATCTAAGGCAAGCAACCGCTGAAGAAGCGGCGTTTGAGCTAGCCAAACCGTTGGATAAAGTTGGCGTCTTGGTCCAATATAGTATTCAGCGTAAGAATAATATTTTCATTGTCTATCTCACAATCTATTGATTGAAAAATAAAAGTCACTCAATAAACATAAAACTTCAATATATTCTATGTATTGATAAACCTTTCCTCAGGATATAATGAGATCAAAGACCAACCCGGAGATGGATTTTACATACGATGTCTGTTTGACTGGCCTGCCTTATCTGGCGATCATCAGGGTGGCAATCCAGATCCGCAACAGCTGAATTTTCAAAAAGATGAGATCCTTTACGTCGATAATACTATGTTCAATGGCAAGCCAGGTAGGTGGCGGGCTTGGAAGGTCGACTCGGAAGGTCACCGGCGGTTGTGGGGAGTAATACCATCCAAGTTCAAGTAATATTTACTATTCAGATGTTTTATTATTCGATAGCATACTGTTCTTATAAAGTCATTCTCTTTAGGTTACATAAAGCTGTTAACTCTATCTCGGAGAATGTTTTGATACAAAAAGTTTTATTGGTTCGGTTTAAAGTTATTTTTAACGCTATGAATTTTTTCTCATCTTTATTTTAGGGTGGAGGAAGATTTAATGTTCAAACGAAGCTTGGGTGATATGGAGAATGATCGTCGTACATCGACTGTTACACGTAGGAGTTTCTTCCGAAGAAAATCTCACCACAGAAGTTCCTCTCGAGAATTAGCGTCGTTTTCAGATTTCTCAATCAATTCCTACGGAGACTTATCTCATGGTGGACTTCAGCTCAAAGATGAATCCAATCTTTTGGTTCTCAGCTCATATCAACGTGTTGAGAGGCTAGAATGTAAGTTTCAGGAAAATTTGAAACATGATTCGTAAAATAATCGTGATTATGTGCACTAAGTGTCGAAATTCTGAAACTACTTAAGGTCTGAAAACTATTCGGATTGGAAAAAGAGGTTAGAGTGGTTGCATGCATACTAACTCGACTTTTTAGTCTTTAGTTTTGAAGTAGTTATAAAATACTAATGGCTATATATACAAATGAACTTTTGAACATTGATTCAGTTCATGAATTACTTCTTGATGCTCAAATTAGGATTGCCAACGTGTTTGCTCCCAAAACGTGTCCTTTATATTTAATACGTGTTTTTATATTTTTATAGATATGCTATTCCTACGGCCTGTACTTATTCTGGGAGCTCTGAGTGACTTGATTGCTGAACGACTCGTACAAGACTTCCCTTACCAGTTTGGACGGGTTGCCGTGGAAGTAATGCACTGCTCTGGCCCAATGCTTGAAAAGGGTTTAGCCGAAAACATATTCATTGACTACAAACGCAAGGGTTCCCATTACGAATGCGTGACCATGGGAGCCATCAAAGAAATAAGTTCAAAGGTATTTTCAAGCGTCTTCATCATGATTTTGTGTTTCGCGAATATTTGTAACGTTATACTCTGAATTTGAAAAGCAGCCAAGCTATACTTAGGATATTTTCAGTTGTCTCTACGATTTTAATGAATGCATTTTAAAATTATTTCATATCTATAGAAATTGTATTGCATTTTGGATGTGAGCTTCGCTGGAGTGGAACGTCTTCAACGTGCGCAAATGTACCCGATAGTCCTCCTTGTCAAGTTTAAGAGTCCGAAACAAATTCGGGAGATAAAGGATTTACGCTGTGATAAAATCACGCAAAAAGCTGCCAAAGAACTTTATGAACACTCGCTCAAAGTTGAGAATGAGTATAAGCATCTGATAACAGGTAGGATATGGATTTTTATTTCAATGATAAATTACTGTGCAATAAGTACCACGCATTGTAAATATGAAATTCAGGGGAAAATTTGCATGATTATTCAATTATATGTCTGACTTGTCACAGCTTGTGTACCGGGTGGAACGAATATTTCTTATCTGGCAACTCAAGTCAAGACAGCTGTGGAAAAGGAACAGTCAAAAACATTGTGGGTTCCTGTTTGATGTCACTTAGTGTTAAATCATCACGATTACTTGTGATTTTTTCGTAATCAATATTAATTGTACCGTTGTTACGTTAGGTCGGAAATTAAGTTCTGTTTTAAATGTCACTTTTATATAACATTTCAAATGGTTGTGGTAGCGGCTTCCAATCAAAAACGCTTTAAATGAAAATAACTCGCTTATATTGCTGTGTTTACGCATATAGTAATAGTTAACATTTAACACTAATTAACAAGTATTAGCAAGACTTTAACTAACTTATAATACGATGAAAAAATCGAAGTTTTTAAAACCACGTTTAGCAAGATATTAATTGTAATTGTTACAGTAAAACTACATAAAACGGAATTAAGACCTTTAGTTCGCGCTTGTAAGGGTTGTACTAGGCGTACCTATATAAGAAGACAGATATATCTTTGTAGCTATTATTTTTTGCAATAACTTTGATAACCCAAAAATTTGCATGCTAACCTATTTTATTAAAAATAATGATCAAAGATTTGTACTGTTATCAAGGTATTACGATTACCTATACCCGTGTATATAACGGATTCAGCCTCCCTGGACTTGCTACAAGAATAATTATAATAATGTTTAATTGATGTAATAATTATTTACTACTTCTTCTTCCATTTGAAAATTAATACAAACATACTACAAAAGTTTACAAAAAAATGCCAAAATCACAATATGCTAATTGAGGCGATACTTCCAAAAAAGTAATACGTGTACAACTATTATATGGCCAAAAACGACGTGTGCTGCAGGATTTTATAATCCCTCGATTTACAAAGCTGTACATTAGATATACCTTTCAAGCTTTCGGTAAATTATCTCACCAAAAATGTAGCCAAAAGCTATCACATTTGGACAATCCTTTGAAATAAGACTCAGAAGTTGGTAGCAGTGTTGTATGTAACAATAATAAATTTTTTACTACCGGTTATAAAATCTGGTGGCAACTTAAAATACGTACGACTTCAATTACTTCTAGGCGAGAATCAAACCTCACGACAGTAGGGGTGTGAACAAGGAATAATATTAAATATTATTATCGTTGTAATTTGGGAGCATATATGTACTTTCATTATAATGAAAACGAAACTCCCTAAATAAAAATAAGTATGTATATTATAATGTGTAGCAATTTCAGAACAGGGACGACAGGGAGGTAGAGGTTGTATGTTGTATATTTAGGATACTTGTGTGTAATTTCATGTATTTTAGATGCAACCGAAAAAAAAGAAAAAGTCAAGCTTTTAAAATATTCCATATATGTAGTAATTAGAGATGTTGTTTTGAAAATAAAACTATAGCTCTAAAATATGTTATAGGATATACCATGAAAATGTTAAAAATGTACATGTTATGAAAAAAACAATGATTAGGCTTATGAAAGAATTCTGGGCAGCTCAATCATTTCTAGATATATTGTTAAAAATTGTGTAGCAATAAGTCAAATAAGATGCTGTTAATAACAAAATGTCTCTTATATAGCAATCTCGATTTAGTTGTTAGTTTTTTCATACGTACGTACGTAAATAATAATGAGTAAACTTTAATAATAAAATATTGTAGTCACATATCCTGTGACTCTAGCTCATCAATAAGCTGACACAAATGTAAATGGAATGGAGCAAGCCAAAGTCAATAATAATCATTCTTGTGTAAATTGGAAATTAAAAATAATAATGTTCAGTCTTAATAAATAGTATTTTACAATATATCTACGTACTTGCAGACGACGAGGTAATGATATGGTTTGTTGAAAAAGTCAGTAACAATAATTATTATTATAATGATTAATAATTCAATAAATTGATAGACATTGATCAGTATTGCCCCGTGTTTCATTTTGTTTATTATACTTCTACTGGATGTACACTGTACATGCCACATTCACTGTACATTTAATTTGATACCTTTAGATGGCTATTGTGGTTGTATTTCTAATCCAGTCAACATAGGCACCCACTCTAGTGTACACACTTGGGAATCTGGACATTCCGCAGGGCGGTACTCCGAAAGAAACGATACCAGCCAAGTATGGACCCTCATCATCAAAGCAAATAAGTGGACCACCGCTATCTCCCTACAACGAGCGATTGCTTGTTAACGTTTATATTTACACATACAACATGTTTTTGAAGATAAAATATTTAAACTTCAGAATTTGCTGCTCTTACGTTGCATGCACCATAACCATCAACAGGTCTACCAGCGCAGATCATTTCTGCATAGATGACATGAATAATCAAGTAATCGATTTGGCATTGTCTGTGAGGGACAATGTCCAACTTGACTTCTTGTAGGGCATCAGGAATTATGACTGGTTCACCTCCAGTTGGGTTAGCGTTGCCCCAACCAGTGTTTATGCAGGTTCCGGTAGGTTCTACAGAAGTTGCGATGGAAAGTCTCAATGGCTGAACACGTTCATTGAGAACGACGGGTTGCGCCAAGACAATTATCGACACGTCGTTGTGAATTGTGAGGCTATGTAAATTATTTGTTTGTTTTACTATCTCTAGTTTGGAGTAAAATGTAGTTTACTCCTTAAACATGATGATTAAATTGATATTTTAGAGAATTTTTTAAATTAAAAGAATAATTTGTACCTATTGTATTTCTCATGTGCAATGAGAGTCTTGACTTGTATTCGTTGTTGAGTTGGCTCACTGCTATTTTTAACGTTGTGGGCTCCAGCGATGATCTGCAATTTAGTTGCGTCCTGGTTAACAACGCAGTGAGATGCACAAACGACGTGAGTTTCGTCCAACAGAGTGCCTCCGCACATATGATAACGTGTGCCATCAGCCCTCAAATTTTGAAGAGATACTTGCCACGGATATGCACCAGGTACAGCGTCATTTCCTCCGATTATGTTAATGCCATTTTTGTTTCCAGGACCAACAGGAATATCATTCAAAGTGGTTCCGACCTGGATGCGGGGCTTGCCTAGAGAGAAAGAATTTTTCAATCAATACCAATGATCAATTCTGTTTCCTGATTTTAAGACTGAAATAAATTAGGTGTTGTGTTTAATTTGACAAACTACCTAAAGCAGCAACGGCTAAACACAGGAGTAGAAGGACCTTCATGGTGGCGAGATTTAAGCAAAATAATGAGCAAATGTTTAACTTGTCCTTATTATACTACAATATTATTTTCAGCCGGTTCAAGTGGTCATATTTCGTAAGTTTAATCAAAGTTTATCATTTAAATATAAATGTTCCCATTGTTAAGATGAATGGTTTGTCCGGATAAAATATAGAGATAACTCGGGATGTTGAAACCTTGAACTCGTTTTTAATTTACTATAGGTCCGGTTACGGTCTTTCAATCGATATTTTATTAATTACATCTAAAACGACATTTGTGCTTATTCAATCATTACAAATCACGTTTACTAAGTAAGCTGATCTTACTAACACCTGCTTTATATGCAGGCCCTAGAACTTGTGTATACACTGGTGCTTGAACAACTTGGGTTAATTTAGACGTCAGAGTGGTTGTTGGATAGGAATTTATTTTAGGCGAAGCGAAGATAATTTAATAAAATACGATATCGTTATAGATGCATGCTGTAGAGGGTCTAGGACAGCTGATCCAGAAACTTTTTCAACCAACTTATTTAACCAAATTATTTTTAACCAAAAACCATTTTAGCCAAAACTAATTTAACCAAGCAAGTTTAACCATAAACTTTTTAACCAATGATAATTCAACCACAAACTTATTAACCAAAAGCAACTTTAACTAATGATAGTTAAACCAAAATTAAATTCAAGCAGAAACCTTTTTATTCGAAAGCAAAGTTAACCAACATAAAATTAACCGAAAAATTTAGCCAATTATAATTTCTCATCCAAAAATAAAACCAACTATAAATATTATCAAACGTACACTTATCCAAAATATTATCACTCCAATAATTAAATTAACCATTTCTTCAGACAATAATTGTACACATAATATAAACATCATAAGAACTAGTAAGCTAAAAAATTCAATTATTGAGGCATTTGTGATGCCACAGAGAGCATTAGAATGGGTGTTATTTTTCAGAGGTCTTGCCCCAGTCTTTGTCATATACTCTAATCTGAGAAATGTAAATATTAATCGGCCTGGAAACTATGCTCTCATTCAGTATTGGTTACATACTTACTCTGGCAGATAACATAACAAAGGTATCCAATTGAGTGTACAAGGAAATTTTTCACGGTTGAAATATTTGAAAAGCTGTTTTTTGGTTGAATTATTTTTGGTTAAAATAAGTCTGAATAAATCAGTTTGTGGTTAACTTATTGTTGGATGTTTCTGGTTGAAAAATTATTGGGTAATTTTGTTTTGGTTACATTTTTTTGGTTGCAACAAGTTTGGTTAAAAAAGTTTTGGTTAAATTGTTAATGGTTAAAAAAATTTTGGTTAAAATAGTTTTTGACTGATTTATATTTGGTTGCAATCAGTGGATAAAAAGGTGTGTGGATGAGTTGTCCGGATCCCGAAGAACTTATATCAAAGTACACATGAACTATTTTAGCATGATGAGGGGACATAAGGTTTTAAGCAACTCATTTGAGCAATGCATTAATTCTATTCTAAATTCATAAATCTCTTTTAAATTTTTTATACACACAAACTTAGTTTATTTCAAATTTTCTTCCCGTATTGGACAACACAAAAGTAGCAAAAACCTTAAGGGTTAAATATAAAAATTACCTACACCGCAGCGATACATTATGAAAAAATGTACTTTAATACAACCACAGCTCTATTCGATCATCAATCGACTTTTAACACAGCTCTTTTGTCATCGTTTTTGAAACTATGTAAGACGACATAGAATCACTACTACATTTATACATGTCCCCAGCCTGACTCAAACCATACACATCTTCTATACGTTGAGTATCTCTCTTTTTTGCCAATTCTTCATAAGAAATCTCAGTTCCTCTAATTAAACCCCGTACTTGCTCGAAATCTGACTCCTTAGAAATCACAAGAAATTCTCGTGCGTCATCTCCAGCACCAAAGGTTTTTAAAGATTCGCTTATCTATACATAAAAAAATCACAAAAAGTGGGTTTTACTAATGTCTTAAATTAAACATTAGAATCGGATAAAGAAATGTACACATTAAATTATCCAATGCTAAAATTACCCATTCTTTGTTTACATATGCATACCAATAATAATATATATGATCATGCCATAAAAATATGCCTACATTTGTAGAAGGACTCAACCAATATAAAATTTCCGTCGCAAAGGATCGTGTCTTCATAGTTCCATCCTTCTGATTTTGAATAGTTTTCCCAATCGCAGCTTCTAATTGAAATTTATCCCAAACCTAAACAGGCACATTCATATACAAATATATTAATTTCATATCAAATTTGCCAACTACCTCCCCTGAATATTAAAGTTTAATTAAAACACTCAAATATTTACCAATTTTGGCTGAACCAGGCAGACAGGTATCTTGGATGAAAAAATAGCTGCCCGGATTTCTGATGCATTTTCAACCTCGTGGAATCCATGAATTCCTACACTTGAGATTTCCGAATTACTAACTGTTGCCTCCATTTCAAACTTTTCCTGTGAAAATCCAATCATCCCTTACAATGCTCGCCTAGCTCGCGCTAGACCCGTAAGTTTGAACAATTCAAACCTTCCCGGTTGAAAAAGGATTTCCATGAGGAGTAAATAATTTATTGTTCATATATACAAACATCGCCCTCACTGGGCTTGCTATATTAATGAGTAGTTCACCCCTTGCATGTACAAAAATAATATGTATGTGAATTTGATTTTGCGGAACTCACTTTCTTACGTGTACACGTAAGATATATATCTTACGTGGCCGATTTTTGCCAAAAGCGGACTTTTGGATTTTTGCCAAAAGTCGAAATCCTGCAAAAAGTTATCCCACATGAATTTTTTCAATTAAGGTATGATACTACATCATTTTGAAAAATTTCACCACCCTAGCCCAAATACACTGGGAACAGGAGGGCTGAATGTGGATTTCTTAAACATGGGATAAATGGGGGAACA